>JAAMPD010000307.1:0-62317 GCA_025266255.1 Trissolcus basalis | reverse complement strand
ATATTATATATTGACTCAGTAACTGAATTCGTTTTATGATTAACATTTACCTTGAGTCCTCCCCTTAATTTCGTTGTTTTTATTTGGTTGAATGAAAATAACGAAATTGAGTTAATTGTGAGTGATTAAACTGTGATTGCGAATGAGCGATAACGATTTCCTTCAATCGCATTTCAAATGACAGCCGTGAAGATCAATCAAAATTGATAACACTGCAGACTTCCGTAGAAAAAGAAGTGATTTTTTCATAAATAACATAAACGATTTTCAATGGCCCCTTCAATGAAGAAACGAATCCCAATTGAAAAATTGCATCGTTTCAATTTTTTTGCTTCCGCGCATCTTGTTTTTTATTTCGTCTGATGATAAATAATGTACGTTCAAGTGAATCAAGATTCGGTACCATTGCGAACGCAAAATTTAATCGCGTCAACGTGTTTGTATCTTGAACTTGACAAAGAGCAATTCAACTCGCACTTATCGTGCGAATATTAATGAAACGTTACACGCTAGAAATATGCTAAATAAAAAGTTTTGTTTTATTCTATTTTTTTGCGTTCGTCTGTGCTAACAAACTTTTGTCTTACTTTGAGACAAACCTTGAATGTCGTTAATTTTATTTATGTTTATAAAAATAATTACGATAGACTTGACTCTTCAGAAATTCTCGTTCAACTTTGTTATTTTTAGACATATATAATTATTACGTTTCAACGAAATTATTTTATCAAATGTTTATATAATAATTATTCGTCATAATTTTACAAATATAATGAACAAAATAGATGACTGAATTCTGTCAGTAATTGAACCAATATTTTTTGGTACTTTTCATACTTTTTATTCAATCGGATCAAATATAACTGTTTTTTGATACTACAATGTTATTTAACAAAATATTCAAGTTTATCAAATAAAAACATCAACATCAAACTGCAAAATTCAAGTATTTGATTCCTTGTTATTCAAAAATATAAAAATCACTAACTTAACCACTGCATTCACAGATATTCAAACTTAGTTTTGATATTGTCACATTTATCCTACTTTTCATAAATATCCTAACTATTTTTTTTCATTCCAAATCATTGTTTTATAATTAAAAAAATTAAATGTAACTAAAAATGTATCAATTAAGTTTTTTGTCCACCAAATGATGGTTTTTTTATGGTTCAAAGTTATAAAAAATGAATGGAATTAACAGAAAAAATCACTGATTTTAGGGTCTTCGATATGCAGCACTGTTCGGTGCCATCGGTACGACCACAGGATCCTGGATTAAGGTGTTCAGTGTATCACCAGATCTGTATTGGGTGACGTTCGCCGGACAGACGTTGGTTGCCTTAAGCCAGACGTTGTTTTATCAGTGCCGGCGCGATTAGCCGCGGTCTGGTTCGGACCCGATCAAGTGAGCAGTGCCTGCAGCATCGGCGTCTTCGGTAATCAGGTAAATTGAATCACAACAAATTGATCGTCTAATTTGCCTAATGGTGTTGACTGATTGACAGTCAGCGATTTATCAATCGGGCTTTCCAAACGCAATTACCTCAATTTTAACTACAATTCCAAAGCCCCTGACATTCCTCCTTGGATCAACGGTTTTGTGTGATTCATCGTTGAATACAGACAATTTCTAGTTGGACGATATACTGTACTCGCACACTGCCAATAGAAACTCATTGCAATTTCACGGTTCAGATATTTCAACAACGAATTGTTTTCCGCATAACTCAATGATGAACCAAAAATATTTCTCGTAACTGCAGATTCGACAAAACTTTACCGTTTCCGGTACGTACGAAAATGGAAAAATTGTTTTGGCACTGGCGCGAAATTGGTCGTGCTGGAATTGTATACCCCTGGCCAGGAACGGTTTAGTAGTATTTAGCATAATTCTCAGATGAATAACAAATTGCAGTTATGAAAATAAAATGAAATTAAAGAAGAAGATAGAAAAAAAAGCAGACGTTTGACTACGATGAAACCAGTTAAATCGCAGTGTAAGCATAAACCGTTTCCTCACACTTGAACCGTAATCTCTTGTGATTTTGCAATCAAGCTGGGAAGCCTGGTAATGTCAAACACCCACGATTACCATCGAGGGAGAGAGGACCCCAGCGTTCTAACTCACGCGTTTATATTTCGCGACATTTCCGCGGTACAAGTGGCTCAATTTGCTTAGGTGGAACTTTTGACTGGTTACAAATAACTGATGTGAAATATTGCTCTGCTGGTGTTGAAATTGTCTCGATCTTTTATCTTATCGATTCTACATACAAGGGGAAAAACAGCTGACGAGTTTTTACAGTCTGTGTGAATCATGTTTGCAATCACAAGTCACATTTCATTCTCAATGAAAATAAGAAAAAGATGACAAAAAAAAAACAAAGAAAAAATTGCCTTGACGGACAGTGTATGAGGGCTGATTTGATTTTTGGTTCGATTAGTTCCTTTGAAGTTCATTCGGTCCAATTAAGATGGAAGATTTTTCATCAGATAAAGTATTCAAAATCTGAATGACTTTTTAAATTGGTGGCTTGAAAGAAAATTGCCAATTAGTCAATTTAACGGACGAAGAAAAAAAATTAGAATGTTATAGAGACTGGAAGAATGGTGTCTGACACCACAATATTTTTCGAACGAACAAAGAAATAACGTTGGCAAAATTACAAACGAGGGAGACCGGTTTATTGCTCATCCTTGTATTCATTGACGGAATTTAAGGCACCCCGGATATATTGTCAAGTTCACGCCGGTCTACATTAAGCAATGATGTTTGAATTGCGATACCCAGTCATCACAAATTGTCCGCGACAATCTTCATCTTTGCATTCGGAATTAACGAATCGCTCTTCTTTTTTTTTTACGACCAACTTTTTCTTGATTGAATAATCACCAACTGTTTTCCAAGGAACAAAAGAATCGCCAATGATTGCGCAATGGAACTTTTTTACCTCGCGTCATTTTCGTCCAACTTTGTTAATGCGAGATTCGAAACGAATTTTATTCCCTCGCGCTGATACAGCGCCCGAGATTTTCGTATAAAATTATCATATCGATTGGACCATTAGTCATTAATCGGGGACGATTGAGAAAATAATTATTACCGATAAGAATCACTCGGAGCAATTTCCAATCCGAATATTATTACAATTGGAAATCAGGAAATTGATAGGATTGTGCACCGCCCTGTTGGGCGTACCAATGTCATAATTTTCTTCGCACAAGTTTGAATAAATTTTCAATTTCAATTAACTCGCCGCAACCATGACGTGTGATCAGATAACATTTATTAGAAATACTTTTAGTTAGGAAACGTTGTTCAGTGAATCTTGATCGGGAATTATAATCTGATCGGGCAATTAATAAAAGCACAAAAGCTGAATAATTGTCAATAACGAAAATTGATGCAATTTTCATTTAGAAACCTGCCGGGCGAGTTAATTTGCGTGGAATTTCGTTATATTGTTTCGTTGAAATTCAATCAGGGAAATTGACCCGACCGTTCGCGACTTCGTCAAATCATTACGGCCTGATTAATTTAATTATTAAATGTCGGTCGTTTTCGTTTCGCAGAGGGCGTGACACAGAGCAATGTTTTATAACGAAATCATAGAAATTTGTCGGTCGGTTCAAAAGTGGCGCGACGATTAACGATATCGATTAGTCCGCCGCGACACTCAATCACAATTGCACCCACAATTTATAATCTCAATTATCAAGATTTACGATCCGATGGTTATCAATGCCCCGCTAAAATAGCCCCGAGTAATTAAAAGTGTTTGATACGTTGTATCAACTGCGGCTCATCGTGTTATATGACCGATCGTGGATTTGAAAGTGATCAAATTTCGCAGCACCTGCTATGTGATCGATAGATCGGTTTTCAACGGGGGATAAATCCTGAAAAAGATATAGCCGATTTCAATTTTTCACTCTGATTGAAAATGAATATTTCAAGTAACGAGATCGAACCGATCGCAAAACTTTAATTGTAATCAAGCAGGTGTTTCGAGTGATTTAAACTCTGATCGAGATAAGTGGATAGTTGTTAAAAGTTCTTTTTCTATTTTTGCTCCAAAGATTGTAAAACATAATTAAGTTTGTTTTTTACGAGTTTTAATTAATTGGCGATTGAACACTTCTATTGCACTTGACGATTTCATTTCTCGATGATGTTTCTTGACATGTGTATACGTTTGGAATGTACCAGTGCCAGGGAAATTTCAAGCAATTAAGCGTCAAGGACAATGGAAGTGGCGAGAAAAAAATTAAAAGAAAAGAATGGAAATCGTTTTACGTGCTAGGAAAAGTTCTCAATCAGTTGCAAACTTAATTCAATTACGGTTTTTTTTTATCAAACTGAAATCAGTTCGTAATTCCAAATTACCAAGAAAATATTTATGGTCTAATACATGGTGCCATATATATTTTATGTATGAAACAATATGTAAATGTTTTACTTTAACTTATATCTTCATACGAAACATGAATTTAACATCAAATTTTCATTTCACCTCACATATTTGACATCAAGATCACCAGCGAATCGAATTACTAAAAAAATATTTATAATCTCATATATGGAGCCATGTATATTTCATGTATGGAACCAAATTAAAATTGTTTACTTTAACTGATATCGTCATATAAAACATAAATTTAACATTAAATTTTCAGTTCGCCTCACATATCTTACGCCAAGATAACCAAATAAGTAAATTACTAAGAAAATATTCATGGTCTCATATATGATGCCATATATATTTCACATATAGAACCATATTTAATTTTTTTACTTAAAACTGATATCATCATATAAAACATAAATGTAACATGAAATTTTTGGTTCATCTCACATATATGACACTTAATATATACCATATATGAAGTTGTAATATAAAATTAGATTTGAAATAATGATTAATTTTTTTCATCAACAGTTAGGTGTGGCCATTGGATTCCTTTTCCCACCGATGTTAGTTCCAAACAGCGACGATCCAAGTATAATTGCAAAAGGTCTTCAACTTATGTTCTACATCGTGGCGGCAATTACAACCACAATATTGGTGTTGATAATATTATGTGAGTGTCAATATTCCGTACATCCTGACTGCGAATGCGGTCAGGGCAAATTATTTTCAACGTCACGTAGTTTCACTTCGTACTCGGTCTCTATTAATAATAAAAATTGTTTGATCTCGTATTCAAAAACTGCTCTCATCCCCAAGTGGAAAATCACCCACAAATGAGATTATGATCCTTGAATTAATGAACTGACAACTAAATGAGGATCGAAATTTCAGTTTTCAAAGACCAGCCGCCATTACCACCGAGCGCAGCTCAGGCTGTACAAAGAGAAGCGGAGTCTTCGGACAATTTCTGCATGTCGGTGAAGAAACTCGTGACGAACGTCGGATACATCCTCCTCCTGCTCAGCTATGCCATCAACGTGGGCGTTTTCTACGCCATCAGTACATTTTTGAACAAAATCGTGCTGAAATATTTCGAGGTAACGAACAATAAAATAATGAAAAGTTCCCTTAAAAATAAAATGATGGCCCGTCGTACGAGAAGTTTTCGTGCAACATTTATAGTCGATTATCCGCTCCATTTATTCCGAAGAGTCGGTTTTCCTTTTATTTTTAATTCGAAAATAGATCACGTCCATGTCAAACCAAAGCGGAATATTCAAGATCCGAACTATTTTGTATGCGCCGTTATCGTTCATTATTTTTGCACACTGATGAAGTAACGAGCCTTGACACAATTTGTTTTTTTGAAGTCCACATTTTTTAGTCAAGAGTTACTTCTAATTCATTATTATCCGGATTTATTCAGTTAAATAGAATTCGCTCGTAAATAATTCATTCCAAACCAGAACAATCTAAAAACTTCCGCTTATATATTTTTTTTTAATTCTGACACAAGTGGACAATTTTTTGAACATGAATATATTTTTTTATTTGTTTGTTTGTTGTTTTTTTTTTTTGAAATTGTATAAATAAATTTATCTTTTAGGGTCACGAACAGGATGCCGGTCGCATTGGTCTGACCATTGTTTGTGCTGGAATGTTGGGTTCCGTGTTATGCGGCGTTGTTCTGGATAAAACTCACAAGTTCAAGTACGTTATCAGTGCATTTTACGAGCGCCAAGTTAATGATGTTAAAATAATGACTCACATCCAACGTTTTCAGGGAAACTACTCTAGGAGTTTATGTGCTCTCGGCTTTGGGCATGGTGGTATTCACTTTTACCCTCTCTGACAGGATTCCCCTTTATGTAGTTTACATAACGGCTGGCCTCTTAGGGTGAGTGCTCATTAATAAATAATTACATCTCAAAAAGACATGTTCCTGATCATCCAGGCTAATACCAATCTCTCACCTATGAAAATTGAAACATCCATTTTCTTTTTCAGAACATTTTCTTTGCACCGTCGTGAAGACACCGTCATTTCAGTATCACAATCGCCATTTCACTTTCATTACGTAAATATCTCTCTCTAAATATCATTCTATCATTTCGTCCATCAAGGTACATTTTAAGAATTTTGTAAACTTTTCAAAAGTTCACTTTTATTTCCAGCACTTTTGTTTGTCTTTAGTTTGTTCAATTGGTGATTGTGAATATGCTTTTCAGTTTCTTTATGACTGGTTATCTGCCGGTGGGATTCGAGTTTGCAGCGGAACTAACGTACCCGGAACCGGAAGGCACCTCAGCAGGATTGTTGAACGCAATGACACAAGTGTTTGGTATACTGTTCACAATGGGCTACGGGTATCTGTTCGACCTAATCGATGATTTCTGGTCGAACGTTGTGCTCTGCATAACTCTCGGCTTTGGCGTGTTCCTCACTCTGTTGATACCGAATGATCTCAGAAGACAGAATGCGAAATTTTAAACATTCATTTTCTGCACATCGTCAGAATGAAAACAAAAAAAAAAAAAGAATACCACACAAATAACAACAACCGAACAAAATTTGGGCCACACGCACCTGCTCGAGTTTCAGTTTTCCATCTTATTGTGATCTTTGAGTTTTCCAAAGTGTCTTCCAAAGTGTGCCAAATTTTCGTTTGATCGCAGTATTACAAATTGTGATTGTTCCCCCTTCCCTCGCTTTTTTAATTCCATCACAAATCTATTTATTTAAAAAAAAACCCCCAAATGTGATTTGAATGATCTTTTTTTGTACAAAAAATTTCCATCTTGAAGACACTGCTTTTGTTTCCTAATTTGATCGGTGTGATGGGTATGCATTTATCCAAGATCCAAAATACTCGCATAAAATTATTGACAAACGTTTCGCACAGGTTGAATAATATAATTAATCGTTAATTCATTTTCATATTTTATAATTTAAGAGCCTACGATCTTTGTGTCGCGTATGTTGCAAATCTTTGCGGTTCTTCCAGTGGAAAAAAACTGACCCCTCGTTGACCGAACGTCAACGAATTTTTTGCGGTTCTAATGAATTTGCGAGCGAATGTGCGCGCTGAAGATGCGGTTGCCAATTCAGTGCCAAGGCACATCCGAGTCCTTTTTATCAATGTCACTGTCAACGATAATCACGGTAAACGATACTCTTTGAGATGACAATAATTAAACATAGCGTGTAAATGAAAAATACAAACCTTCCCCCCCCCCACTCCCCGCCCCTTCTCCTCGGACCTCCGACGTTCGGACGATTTTGCGTTGATTTTTAAACATGATACGTTCCACATACGAATCATAGACAGAAACCGATCCGTTTGTGGTACTTGAACTTTGTCGTTTGAACCTCGGCAATTGTGCCGGCGAAACTGGGATATCACTAGTCAAGGATCAAATATTTAAATTGCGAATAATAATACGACAAACGAACACGGTTTCAGTCGCCGATCTTTTCCGATGCATTGTACCGAACAGCTTTAGACTGAAATAGACTTCCTTGGTTTAGAATAAGAGGTTCATGCTTTTTGCTTCGATTGAATTTGTATAGACAATCTGCCACTGCGAAAACAAAAATGAATCGATCTTTGTTTATCAGGTTCCAATGACTTTTGGTACTGAGAACAAAATTCTATCAAATATTATAATATTCATAAATGAAAATTTACTGTAACCTGTAAAGTATACGGGGAACAAATCTAAAATTTTTAACAAAATTATTGAAACTCACAATTTTCGACGAATGAAAAAAAAAAAAAAAAAACAAACAAACAAAAATAATAATAATAATTAAACCAATATTAATTTTTCTAAGTTCATTCATTTCATCAAAATTTGCTGTAAGTTTCAAAATTTTTTTTTTAATTTTATGTTTGTCCTCCTTATATTGTACAGTTTAGTAAATTTTGATAGAATGTTTATCTCGGTGTAGTCTCGGTGCAAGGTTTAATTTTACTATAGCATTTCTTGAAACGATATTATTATTAGATTGGAACAACAAAAAGTGTAACCTTGCATCTTGACATTGAAACTAATTTTCCATCGCGGTAGAAACGATAATTTCATCAAGTCCTTGGTGATTGCGTGCTTGTTAGCATTTTTACAATCCGAACGCACTTTGTTGTCAGATCTCGATGTTATTAACGGGGCGTAATTTATTGCCTTGCATTGTAACAAGAGCGGTATCGTTCGACTTGATGAAACCGTTCAGTTCTCCCGTGGCGCTTCGTTCTGTTCGGCACAAAGAAAAGCCGCGATATTAATTTCGTCCCAACCGTCGAAAGTAACTGACAAGACAATAATTCATCGACTAAAAATAAATTTCAAGAAGCATTTGTAACCGGAGCTGGCTTCTGATGTATTTACCAAGTGTACACCGATTCACAATCGGATATTTTTCATAAAACAGATACAAATTTTCACGATTTCCACGCGTTCTCGTTTCAAGGAATAACGAACAATCTCAACATAGGCCTATAGTTCAAGATTCAACCGAGAATCCTAAATTGAAAACTAAAAGTGTAACAAAAATTTTGTTATTCTGAAGCCTTCAAGTTTACATTGAAAAAAATTAATCTGTTACAATAATTTGCGACAATGAACAAATAAAAAAAACCTAATAACGAATTTAAAAAAAAATGCCAGAGACAAATATGGAAATATTGCCTAATTGAGACGAGACAATTATTTTTATTACAAAATCATTCCCCAACTGAAGAGAAATTTTTCAGACTCGGAATTATATTCTCGTCGTTACGATAAATCATTGTAAATGTTTGAAAAAAAATGAAGATAAATTTATTGTTAGATTAAAAAAAAAAACAAATAAAAGGTGTATAGTATACGCGACGACAGACTGTAACTCGACTAGGCCAAGTTAAGCGAAAACTAAGCTGTAGTAATGTAAAAATAAAATCTCTTTGTAGATAGTTGATAAATTTTATGCGACACAGTTGTCCGCAAATGCATATATATTTTATATGAATAATAGATTTGTTCATATCTGTCAGAGTTTATAGAGGCGCATGAATATTGATCTTTGCGAAGTGTTCCGTAACTGTTAAATGATAAATAAGCGTAGAATATCCAAAAGCGATAAAAGTTGATCGAGTTGTAAAGACTCCCTAGAGTTTACGCAAATTTTTTCCAATTCAATTTCGTTCTTAAATCAAACGTTGGACAATTTCCAGCCAGGCGCGTCGGTTTAATATATTTTTCGTTCAAATTGAAAGTCTCTGCCGATTTTGCTAGGAACAAAAAAAAAAAAAAATAAAAATAAAAATAAAAGAAAAAAAGAAACAAATTTCGAAACGAAATTATAGAAATGATATTTGCGTCCGAAGAGCAACATGCGAGACCAATTGTGAAATAAGTGCAAATCAATATTGCAACATGCTGCTATTGAACGTTCCTTTGCCGGTGCAATCCGATTTCGAATCTTTTCGTTTGCAAGGTGTTCCGACGTTTATGAAATTTCCGGGTGCTCTTAAATAGGACTCTCTAATACTAAATTTTCGACCTATCGAAGAAAAAAAAGTTTCAACAAAAATTGTAATTTCTCCATTTATCTTTTGTTAAGCGCGTATATATTTTTCTAGGCTGCGTATTACATGTCAAAGATGTTGTAAATACTTGGATAGCAAACGCCGATTTCAGAATCCGAGTTCGTGTATATTATAAATATTTATTTTCCGATCGTTAACTTCTGAACATTTTTGCAACTTGATTTTTTTTTCCTTTTCGTTCCAAGTATGACAGAACAATGCGCAACAACAATTTGTTTCGTCATTTAAGTGCGCGCAATTGAATTTTGTGATATTAACGAGTAAGTTTTAGATACAATATACAAAGATGCTACGTTTCGAAAATTTACTAATGATTTGCAAAATTGCATTTTTTATGATTCTGCGTTTGTAATGTTACAATGTACGACTTTAATTTTTTATGAAAAATAAAAAAAAAACAACCGTCACGTAAAATCCATATAGATCTAGTGATTATTTTAGTAAACGAAACGTTGAGTGTCTTATCATTAGAAGCGAAAAATTGCTGCTGTTAATGAATATTTAAAATATTCTCGAACGTAAATAATAATGTTAAAATGATGTAATGTTATCGAAGCCTGAAATGTTTTCTTTTTTTAATAAAAAAAAGTGTACAAACAACTTATTGCGTTTTTTTTTCTGAAACCTAAAATTTGATTTTGATGGGCGATTAACGTTTCAAATTATTCTTTCCAATATTGATTATTCGATCAAACGATAGTTTGTAATTTAACTTTTCTCCTCAGGTGCAAGTTCGTGTTGCAAGTTGCACTTGGCGTTTATCTCTCAAATCACGTGGTGGGAATGGGAAGCGTCACGTGACTTGAACGGCTCGCTGCCAATGGCAACGGCGAAAAGTGTAAACAAACATGGCTCGAAATGTCAAAATTCTCTACAAAGTGTAACAATTAAACCCGACCACAATGTGATTCACAAAATTTGCCTTCAATTAAATTGTTTGGACGTAAATTAACATTCTGTAGTTGCACGACCTCCAGCAGTGAGTATCGACCAACAATTTTATGACAATTCAATATTTCTGTGCTGTAACTATGTTCGATTAATCAATGATCTCGAATTTATCAATGGTGTAAAACTAGTGAATGAAACGAAACTCACGATTTCGAATTTGTTTCAACTTTAAATCTACACTACGGAATAAACAAATAAATGAAAAATGTTTAAATTACTATGGGTTACAAATCTAAACAAGTGATAAAAATCTGAACCCCAAAAAAATGATGATTTATTGACAACATATCCCATGAAATAATTTGCTTTTCGTTTTTTCTGTTACAATGCAAACACCATAAGCTTACACATATACGTAACTTACCGCGACAGTTTGCAAGCTCGCAGGTTTTTTTGATAAGAAAAAACAAAGATAGAATAACACTCACGGGTACACAGTGGTGTAATAAAGTGTCATATCACTTTATTCACTCAATAGTAACATTAATAATACATAATTTAACCGATCAAGTATTTTGTGTAATTTTTACATAAGGAGATGCATTATTTTTACGGTACATTCAACTGTTGTATCATCTAACCATATTTATTTCATTTAATCGTAGGCAACTATTTCATTTTTTTTTTCTGTAGAGTTTGATAAGACTCGAAACTTTAACATTATTTTTGTAATTTACACGCGTAAAGCTGTTTCTTTGCCGTTCCGCTTTCAGTGTCCCAAGTCGCCTCTGAGTTCTCCGTACAACGATGATTATACAAATCAACTCATTACAAACTCGCCGGTGTGGTGCACTTAGTTTCAATTGTACAACAGTTAACAGACAGTCAGTGTACACTTCTTAAATGCTGTGCTAACAGTTTGCGCGGACCAACCTTTGCTTCGAGACCTGTTTCATTTATTTATTTTTGTTTTCTCTTTTATTTACAGTCCATTGTCAGACAAAGTTTGATGAGCACTAATACTTTCCGCAGGGTTGAGCGTTGTGTGTGACATGGAAATGGTATAATCAAAGTTGTCGAGAAGCGTTGCGAATCGCGATTACATTGTGCTTAGGCGCTGTCAAAAAACATGATTACGATGTAATTTACAAAACACGAGCAAAATATTACATACACGTTCCGAATCCCAGGACTATGAGATCCGAATGCCAGCGCGTGCCTTCGCATTCATCCACTCACAAATAACATATTTACACGATCCCCATCCCAACTTAAAGTGTGAACAGATTAAGGCTCCAGCTATAGGCTACGTTCTACAATGTACAATGCTGTATGTACTTTTTTCCACTTATCCCCGTTTAGTTTTCTTCGTAATTCTGCTGCTCCTTCGTTCCCAGCTTCGTTCCTCGCAGCGTCTGGCTGTGCAATGCTTCGGTCAGCTCTAGCACCAAAAAAGAGTCGCGCTATTTTCTCGGTTTGTTTTGTTTTTTTTTTCAATAATCCATCGAGTTTTGTAGAAAAATTTGTGAATGGAAGGTGTACAAAGGGTACAAAGGTCGAAAAATTCATCGGGGCCGCTCAGCTCCCGAAAATCGAGTACAAAAGTTGCGTTTCGTATAAAAAGTAATACAAAATAGAGATGTCGTAAAATTAGTCTTTTTTTTTGTTTGTTTTTTAAGTACGCACACGTCGCGTGTCGGTACAAAACTGATGTATTGAGATGGTCTAGAGTTACGGTTTGTGTATAGTAATCAATCGTCGACATAGGAAATGAAGGGTATGGCGGGGAACTAAAGAAAACTGTACGCAGTTCTACTTAAATGCAAAACAACGTTTCTTATTTTGAGTTTTTAAACATAATTCCTTCGACGAGAGTTTGATTGTGCAGTTGTAACGGTTTGTCGTGCCTTGCTTCTGATTGTTCAACAAGTAGCAGCTCGTTCGAGATAATCATTCGCCACCAATCACATCACACGTCCAGACAAGTTCCTCGAATAATTGTTTTTTTTATTCTTCATATATATATTTCGTTAATATATATATTTGTATAAAGGATTCAGTTCTATTGACTCTTAAGCTCTTTGCCAATACTGTACGAGACGATTTTGTTCCAGTCGATTTTGGTTCGCATGACCGGCAGCTGCCTCCGCAGTGCCTTGAACGTCGTGTCAGACATCGTTTGATAATTCTCTGATATCGCAGTCTGGTAATCGTTTTCCGCCTCCTCCACCATTCGAATCAGGTCCTTCGCCGTCTGCTTCTCACTCGATATCGGCACTATCTCCTTCACGTCCTTACTACTCACCAGTTGCACGTTGCCGTCTTCGTAGTAATGCACTTGTACTTTTAAGCTGCCCCGCAGCTCCGCGTTGCCCGAACTCTCGCTGAAACTTACACTCCACACCGAACGCCAACGGCCGTTCCAAAAATTTTTCGGCTGGAACTGGTGGTCTTCTATACAAGCTGTCAGTGTTATGTTACCTGCAAACAAATTCACATTAATTTTTCCATCCAAACCAAACATTTTCCAACCTCGACTTTAATCGATGAAAAACAACATAAGATAATTAAAAAGAAATCTTAAGCCATTTATCAGAACAAATTGAAAATTAATCTTAAAAATTAATCTTGAAAATTAATCTTTAAATTAAAAAAAAAAAAAAAACATTTAATGGATCATTTGTAAAGCCTTATCAGGTTTCTACGACGTGTTAAAAAAATGTTTCCGTTTGAATGTCGTGATAAAAAAATAATCTCGTCATACACTAGTTGAATGACAGAATCTTCTCGCAGAGACAATGATTCATACATGAGTAAGAGTACAAAGATACGTTTAGCTCAGCACAATCTCAACAAATGTTGACCAATTGAAGGGCGATTGAAAATTTTGATTATTCAAATTCATCTGTTCGAAACTCACCTCCTTGGCTTTTTCCAAAAACCGAGCATGCCCCGTGTCTGTAATGGTTTTGAGTATAAGTTGTGATTTCCTCTTGGAGTGCGGACCTCCACGGCTCCGCCGTGGAATCTGTTTCGTACGCTTCATAGTCTTGGGCCTCTTTTTTCAAATGCTCATACTTAAAACTTTGTTTACTGCGTGGATCGTAAAACCTACTGCCGCCCAGATCATTGTATTCCGTTATGAGTGCAAGGTAATCGCTTCCTTCGATCTAAATATCAACAAACAAATTCATTACAACAAACGTACAAAACAATTACACCAAACAAATCCTCAAAAAAATATCCAAAAACAAACTCGACAAAAAAAATTGAAATCAAAATGAAATCAAAAAAATGTTGATTCCAAAAACCGCTCGTGTTCGATCCCGAAATAAAATTTCGCAGCTTTCGACATTTCTAAAAATACAGGCCAAAACAGATGGGACAGCGTGCAAATTTTTTCGTCCCAAAAATAATTGCAATAGAAGTCAGTCTGCTGCGAGGGAAAGGAGAGTGGCCCAATTTTGACACAACGGCTCGTCCAGCGGGTGGGACTTTCTCGGTGAAGAAAATTATCGGATGGATGTATTGATGAAAGGTCGAAAGCTTGAGAACAGTCGGGCGGCTTCAAAAATAGGCACTTTGGCTTAAGAAGTGTACCTTAACAGGCGTGAGCTGGTCTTTGTTGTACTGGGCGAACGCGCCCGAGGCGCCTTCCTTCAGCAAACTGTCGTTGTTGAGCAGTAACCTCACATCGTTAAAAACCTCGTTGAACTCGCCTGGCGGCGAATGTAGTATAAAATCTGAAACTATTCGCACCTTTTCCTGGTCGGAGATCTCGCTGTATTCCGCCATCTTACCTTACACTGCACGCACTCTCCGCCGATGTCACTGATGTGTCAACCATGGCTTCGCTAAGTGCGAGGTCGCCCCGCGATCGCAGCGCCACGGTGTTATTGTTTCGATCGGTAACGCGAGCGCTAATTTACCGACGCTTTTCACGACGGTCCAACGATTTTTTCAACATTTATACAGTTTAAACCGGGTGGATTTTAAATGCTGTTTTGAATTTCTGATTGTACATCTTTTGGGATATGAACATAAATGGGAGGCGATTTATTTTTGTAGTTGGTGAGAATTTAAAGTCTAGTACAGAGGAATGGTACGCGAGGGAACATTTGCCTGAACGAACCTTGGCACGACGTGTGAACTCGACACTAAACCGCTCTTTGACGTACTCAGAAACAGGTGTGGTTCATATTTTTATAACGATGATCGTGCAATGAAACAGCGATGAAAAATGCAACTGGATGGATTGGTTGGATTGTAATAAAAAAGATGATGAAATATTGGGGCGGAAATTGAAAGTTTTGACGTTTGAGATGGTTTTGATTTTTGAGATTCTGAGATGAGGGCAATTCAAATATGTTTGGCCACTTTGGACCTGCGCAAACCAAGTCACACGAATATTGTACAATTTCCTTATATGGTTATTCCACTTTTACGTTTATCACTCATACATAATCACGAGATTTCAAATTTCCCGCACTTTATTCTCAAATTAATGTTTGATTGAATTTTTGAGCCTTGTTAAGAAACTTGTTTGCAAAAGTTATTTGCTTGATTGATTTGAATTGAATGTGTTTTTTTGTAACAATTTCAGGATGACAAACAAATAAGAAAAAATGATGGATGACTTTTGCAGAGATGTGCCACCGACCGAAGAAGGTTCTTGTGTCGAAACCTGTATCAACAGTGGAGGTAAAAATATCGAATTTTTATTAAAAATAAAAAGATGCATCGAATTTCGAAATTCGTAACAATTTTTCTACTATAAACATGTTTCTAATCAATTAAAAAAAAACTTTGTTAAAAAACTTTAGAAGAAAACTGAAAAATAATTTTAAAGAGAAAATGAAAAAATATGAATTAATAATTGGTATAAAATAAATAGATAATGTAATTTTTTTTTCTAATTCCAGTTGCACAAACGGTTAGCGCTCTTTCCGAGCGCAAAGGACTTAAATAAGCGCAAATTAAAAACATAAAAATGTCCTAAAAATGATTTAATTTTCAAAAAAAATATCCCCACAACTTTCTACTACAAAATTTAAAGTCTACAATTTTTCATATATAAACAAAATACAAAATGAAAGATCCTAGGGAACGCCACCTTGTGTGCAGAATGGATCGGTATCAACTCGAGGATCGGTACATGAGGCTCCTCGACGAAATGCAGGAATTGAAAAAGTTATCAAACAACCAGGAGGATAAGATCAAAAAACTCGCGACAAAATTAATCAGAGTTTCTGACAGTCCCAAGTCTTGTTTTAACGCCGCCGATCTTGTCACTGATAACGACAGGCTTACGGCGCTCGAAACTGAAAACGCCAAGGTGAACAATGCAATTTAATCAATGTAACAGAAAAATTAAATAAGAAATGTCATTTTTCATTTTGCTTGCTTTTTTTTCATCGAAATCAGCTGAAGGAAAAGTTGGAGTTTTGCGAAGTCAATTGCTGAGCCATAAATTCGGCAAAAGATATCCCTCCACTGGTGTTCGAACTTTGGCTGGAATGTCCTCGGGAGCAACGTGAGTTAATGAAGCGAAACGAATCCCAGTCGCTTGAACTGAATCATTCAATTTTTTGTTCCCAGCTCATGTCGAAGTGAAACCAGTCGTTTAAAAGTTGCGACTTGTGATTGCACCAGGAACGAAGACGTAACTAAAATGCAGGTAAAATTTACTTTTCCATCATGTTTCCATTAATTTTAATTTCACGGCAAAATTATATTCGTTTATTTTTTTACAGGAATGGGAAGCTGAGAGGAATTCATTCATCGTCAAAATATCAGAACTAGAAAGTATCTTGGCGACCTACACGACGGACAGCAGAAGGGAAAAGGTGGCGGAAAATGTGGAATATATTCGACTGTGGCGACAACTCAAACAAGTAAATGAAAAATTATGCGACGCCCAAATTGTCAATGAAAATCTCAGCGACGAAAATTCGAACTTGAAAAAAAGACTTGAAGAAGCAAATTTGTAAGAAAAATTTTTTTGATAAAAATACTGTTTTGACTTTGATATTGAAATGAAATTTTTTGTAGGAACAACCAAGAATTGACCGCAGTGGTTTGCACAGACCAAAAGCGTCTGACTGAACTGGAGGAACGGCTGTTGGAAAAGAACAAGAACTCGAAGGAATATCTGCACGCAAAGGACAATCAGATTCGAGATTTGTTGCAAGAAATGAAGTCGTTGCAGCAGCAAAACAAGGACATCGTCCTTTTGAATTCCAAGCTGGAAATTGAAAATACCGAGCTGAAACGAAAATTGTCCGAGCAATCGATGAGCCATCAGTCTTTGAAAAGCGCCTACAGTAACGACCAGGCCAACATCACAGCACTTCAGAGTGCAAACGAGCAATTGCTTGGGAAGCTGCACGAGCTTCAGAGAAATATTGACATACTCACCATGCAGCTCATGGTAAAGGACCAAACAAAACAATTAAAAGCACAGTTCACCAACAAATTTTTAATAATAATTATCCTTCGCCTTCCAGAAACAGTATGGAAAATTGTGACATTCAAATAAATCTGTAAAGTGAAAAATGTTTATTTATAGAGATAAAAAATTTACATGTTCTTTCATGTTTATTCATGAATTTTGTTTTTAAAAAAATATAAAAATGACAAGATCAATGTCACATTTTAATCCAACTGTTATTTCTGTTATAAACTAATTTGAACAAAAAATGTAGTTGCGATAAATTGTTTCACAATCATTTTTTCTGTTTCATTTGCAGACTTTCCAGCACGAGAAGGCAGCATCGGATGTCCAGCAGGTATACAAAAAATTCAGCACACCAACATTGAGCGACCATCGAGATTACCTAAAATTTGTAACAAATGAAAATATTCAGGAACTCGATTGTCCGAAACTGTGCGCAATGGAGAGGAGCTGCCAAACGAGCACGAACTGGAATATGAGAGAGGAATCGTCGCAAACCGATATCCATTCGGGTTTGCAAGATGGGAGATTGCCCACGAGAGCGGGAGAGCGCGTTCCAATGAAATGCGGCTCGGATGGCCGTTTAGATATCTTTCACGGGTCTAATCCGTTGTCTCGGGAACGGATACTCATGTTACTCGAGCAAGCGCAGATTAATACTCCGCTGGGCTCGCAGAGGTTTAGACAAATAGACGACATAGCGGACATCGAGTGTTCGCCAATTTCCGTGTGTAACGGTAGACAGAGGCAAGTCACAACCATCGATAAAATACTGCTCGATGAGCACGGTTGCTTTTGACAAAGACCCGCGCCGCCGATTCATTCTAAACTATTTTTAACCGTGATTCAGTATTTTGTTAACGCTTTACTTAATTTTATTCTCTTTTTAAACATTGTCATTCGATCAACTTCAACGCTCGTTAATGTACGATCTTACTTATTTTGTCGAGTTATTTTATATCAAGTTATATTATAAGAAGCAACTTTTGCCGAAATATTTGAGCGCGAGAAATGATCAAAATGTGATACGACATTTACAGTTTTATGTTTTTATTTTTATTCTCGGATAATATTCATTGTGAAATCTTTTTTATGTCGCCTTCGCACAAATATTTTATAATTTATTTGATTAAACGAAGTACGACGGTTTTTAATAAAACAAAAAATTTATAAATATAAGAAATGCAAGTTTCGGATTTGAAGTTAGAGCTTCCTTTTGAATTCGTTCATCTGATACAGTCTGATTTTGAGTAACTGCAAAGATAGTTCTTTCGATAATCAGCATCGATTAGAAGATTCTGTCTGGATATGACTTTTGCTATTATATTTCTTTTACAAGAAGTATCATTTAGCACTGAGGAACATTTTGAAATTTCTTTCCGTACGAAAAGCAAAAGTTCAGAACAACCTTGGTTTGTAATTTCGCGAGTCGGAAAAAAGGGGGCACGAAATTTCGCTCAAGGATAATCGTCGTATCGATCTGATTTTTCCGCGGATCCGTTATACAAACTTGAAACTGCGCAACTTCCTGAGAGCAAAGCACAAACTAAACCTAAACATTGTAAATAATTCAGTCCGAATGAAACTTCGTGTATATGTGTTGTAACATGGTAACATTTTGTAATGAATAATTCAAAAGCCATATGCCAAAATAGTGTAATAAATCATTGCTAAACGACGATTTCAATAAATTTAGTGAATGAATAAATAAATTTCTTATCAATTTTCCCTATCTAATTCAACATAACGATTTATCCAAATATGTTGTTCAAAATTGTTTGAAAAAAATTGATCTGAAATTGATTCTCTTTTTAACATCTGTCTGATAATTTTCCCTCAGAAATATAGAGGTCAGTGGTAGATCCCGACCTAGGGTCAGAGAAGAAAGTTTAAGTCCTCGACGAGAGAAAAACAGCGAAAATACTTGCGATGTCCAAAACGTGTGCCGACAGGTTTCATTGGACAGAAAACATTCTGTTAGGAATAACGGCGAAGTTCACAACATCGACGTGAAATTGATTGAAAATTTATTGCGCTCGGCAAATAAACGGAACAAAGAAAATGCGAGCAAAATTAGCCGACTCGAATGTGTCACCGAGGCTGAACCGAATACGAATTTCTCTGTCAATCAAGCGATGGACAATATCACCCGGACGATACAAAAAACTTTTGACAATTTGCACATCGCCCAGTAAGTTGATTTGAAATTAAAATTTATTATTTAATTCAAAACGTTGAACGACTTTAAATTTGTAAAACAAACTTTGAAATTGCAATTCGAAATTCAACTCTGTCTGGTTTTATTCTAAACGAGAAACGTAAACTTACTTTACATCACTTACGTGTGTTTCAGAGCTATATTAAACACTAAACAAAGTAAGATGTACACCGACACGGAAACGATCAAAGAGCCCGATGCGTGTCGAGATGGTGCAAACGTCTGCAAAGATTTACCGAACCCAAACAATTTTATAGCCAAAACCGCCGGGGAAGGTCTCGTAGAAATACACATCATTCGTCTTCAGTTATCTCGAAATGTTGTTTCATTATTTCAAACTTGATCTCTGAGAGAATCAAACGACGAACAAAATTTCGGACCACCGACTTCTAAATTAATGTCTTTTTTTCAGGCCATAGAAATTCTTTTCGAACGAGGGGACATTCGTAACATCCGGCTTCACGTGGTCTACAGTCTTTTTAATAACAAATTCGCCAGCTCGCCCACCGTCCTGTACCCGAACTTGAACTTCGACTCGTCGTCCTACTACAAGATCTACGAGCTGGACAAATTTCTCAACCTCGTAATGGAGAAGTACGTGTACTTCCAAGTCAAAGTCCAGCAGAACTGCAAAGTCTACTGTTTGGCAGAGGCGAAATTGTATTTACAGGACATCATTTGCTATCCTCAAAACAAACTGAGTTATATAGTCCCCCTGTTCAGTGGTGATAGCGAAAGAAAAAATTTTGGATATCTTCATGTCTGGATAAGGCTGAGTTGTGAGGCTGGTCAGGTCCAGGCTTTTAGGACGGACCAAAAATTGAATAACTGTGAGAGCACAATGGAAAAAGATAGGAGCACGAATGAGAAAGAAAGTATTGCAACGGGGATTGGCACTTGTTACGGCGTTGACAGTGATAGTAACTTTAAAAGTTGTCCTATCGTGAGAGATGACGATTTATCCTACATTGTGAGTCCGAAAGATGCGAAAAACATGGTAATACAAGAGAAAAGTATACTTAATGGAATTTATGAGGATCTTCAAAAAGAAAAGTTACCGAGAAAAGATCAAGGTAGTTTGGAATCTTTTGACATCTTATTCCATAAAATTATTATAATTACTAATATTTTATTATTATTATAATATATGATAAATTATATTTTATAACAAAATATTATTATAATTATATTTATATGTATAATTCTATGAAATGATAACAATTTTGAAAATTTTGTCATTGTATTCAATAATAATTATAATTATTAATATATAATTATAATTATAAAATATAATTAACTGTATTATATAATGAATTATTATAATTATAGTTGTATGTTTTATATGAATTATAATGTATTATATGAATTTGTATGGATTATAAGATTTAATAATAATTTTTTACATTTCCTGTTTCAATGTTTGAATGATTTTGAAATGTTTTCAGAAACGTTGACGAAGAAATCGTATAAAAAGAAAAACCAAAGCAGTGATGACGATAAAGACACTGATTCAACGGAGACTTTGTCAATTGAAAAGTCGTTGGACATTTCAAACACCACCACTCAAACCATGTCAATTTCTGACCAGGAATCAATCCAAAATCCGTAAGATTGAAATCTAAAATTTGGTCTTATAAATGATTGTACAAGGATGTTCTTTCAGAAGCAGCAATAAACCAAGTAAAGTACCCCAGGAAACCCAGGACATTGCAAATCTGGTCGAGTCATCGAGCGTGAAAGAATTTAAGGCGGTTCTGGAGAATGTACGTTTGATTCTAATTTTTATAAAATTTAAATTTATATATATTTTTTTTTTTGGTAATTGTTAAATGATGTAAATTTAATTGAAACGATTTAGGATTTCGTGGATTACGATTCCGACAGTTCCATCAAAGATGTCCATAATGCTCTGAACAATAATAATTGGGAGCGGTATAGAAAAATTAGTATGTTGAATAAACGTGAGTTGGAATTCGATATGACTGAATTTTTTAATTGAATTCTTTGATTAACTTTGATCTTATTTTCAATAGAAAAAACTCGTAGGATGTCTGCCAAACCAACGGAAAAGGATCACGTGGATTTAATAAAGAATGTAAAATTACATGATTTCAAATTATCTTTTTTAACAAAGTTTTTTTTTTAAATGTCAAAATTTAAAACAATATTCGAAATATGAGAAATAACAAATTTTATCATTTTTATTTTGATATAATATTTTCAGAACACGATTTCCATCAACATCATCAGTTTAACTCTGTTTCATAGCCAAGCACAAGACTTGCGTACACGCAATCAAAATTTGTTTATTGATTTCACGTTCTTGGGTCACCGGGGAACGGATATGGAAACAGAATCTCAACCGCTACCGTCGGATACCAACGCTGAAATATTTTACAATTTCCATCGAGGTATCATTTTCAAAGCATTGGATGCAAACTTTTTATAACATTCCAAAATCAAACACGCGCGCTTAAATTTCGTCAAATTATTTATCTCTCTTCAATTTGCAAAACGTTATTCATTTCTGGAAAAAAATTTGTTATCAGAGAGATATAATTTTTCAGAGTTTCTCATTGACGAGAAAAATCATTCGTCTGAACGAAAGATCATGCATGATATGCTAACTGGAAAAGTTAATCCAAATGTTAAATTTATTATCGTTACTGAACCAATCAAAGATGACGCTGACATAGATTGTGAAGAAATTGGGTGTGTGAGATGAAATCTAAATTTTTTATTTGTTTGTTTGACTAATTATATAATATTATAATATATGTAATAATATTACTATTATATAATAATCAACTATATTATATTAATTTTTATAATTTATAATGAATTAAATAAATTATAATATTATTATATTAATTATAATAAATCATATTTTCAACATTTTTTGAATATTTCAAAAACAAATATCAAGATAAATTCGATTGTGAAGATTCTGTTTGAGATCAAATTAATTTTATTTCAATTTAATTGACAATTTTTTCGTTTTTTTATATTTTAGATACGCATTTTTCAACGTCAAAGAATATGTTTCCAAACCAAATAGTACCAAAGATGTTACTCTCATGGTTACTGACATTCACCAGATGACAAACATTGGAATGTTAAAAGTATAATTTGAATGTTATTTTTCCCACAACGATACTTTTTATTGTATCATTTCATTTACTATTTTTATCGTTTACTATAATTTTTTTATTTGTAATTTTGCAGATTGTTGTAAAAGGGTTGGACGCCATGCGACAATGTATTTGACGACTTCAACAAACACAAACAAGAAAATGTATAAAGAATAAAAAATGGAACAGAAATTGTAAAAATCGAATAAAAAGTATGATGAAAAAGGCAGTTGGAACGTATCTCTTGCACTTTGACAATTGCGACAATTTTCTTACAATCTCGAAGAAAGTAGAAACGCAAATAAATTGGTGAAACAGCAATAACGAAGACACATCACAGCTAAAACATTACGGTAATGTTCACAGTAAATACGGAGTCGAATCGTGATCAGAGCGTCCTGGTAAGATGCCAAATTTAAAAGAGAGTTGGCCTCAATTAGTCGAATAGTACATGAGAATATCCTCCTGCGTACGGACAAATATTAATAATCGTAGCAATAAACAATTCGCAACGTTTACAACATGTCCAATGACAATCATTTTTTAAACAACCATTTGTTATTGACTCGTCAACGTCAGATCCGAAAACTCGTTTGTTGACACGTCGAACAGTCCAAAGTTACATTTGACATCTCAACTTTGACAGTCTCTTGTCACTTCGAGTTAAATCTCTATTGACAACTTGATTCCAACTTTCATCCCTATTTTGATTCCTTTCAAATTTTTCATTTTTCATACCAAAATTTGGGATCCAATTTTTTTTCCAATTTATAATTTAAGAATTTGAAGTAAAATTGCACAATTGCAATGGAATTTAATTTAAGATTTTTCGGGTGCAAAAATAGACGATTGTTTGATGACGTATTTTGAAAAATGCGAACGATTCTATCTGGTTGGTTGGGTTTTAGGGAAAAGCAAAAGTTTAAAAGTGATTGTATGTTTAGCATTTCTCTCTTGTCAAACATTATTTGTTTTAAACGCATGTTGAAACGGGTTCATTGATTTGTTTTGTCTGCAGTCACACACAAAACTCCGTTGTTCCATGTCGAAGAAGGAAGTAAACGCGCACATAAATAGAACTACTTGAGCATCAAGTATTTGAAGGAGTAAAATTGGCGACTATGAAAGATGACGTTCAGTTTCACCTGTTTGATTCAACTCACTGAACGTCATTGTTTCCTCTTCCAGACGATTATTCATTTTCAAAACAAAATAAAAAAAAACCAAAACAAAAACTAATAAAAAAAACTAAACAAAAGTTTTCTTTATCCCAGCTGCTCTACGAATTCAACATTTTCAAACGTCGGAGTTTATCGGTGAAAACTGTGCAATAAACATTGTGTAACCGATTTTATTAATAGTACGAATTTTTAAACTGGAGCCACCAGAAGAAATGGCATTGGAGGACATCGAATTTACCAACTTTTATAAATACACAGAACACGTCTAATTTTGTATAGTCCACCTTGTGTAGCTCCAATGGTCTCCGTAACAGCCACCGAATTGCCCAAATGTTTTTTTTATTACCAGCGAGACAAATTTGGCGATCACAAACTCCATAACTCAAAGTTCTTTGACAGCCTTAAAAGAGTACTAATTAACCGATCAGATCTCAACATTCTTGGCCGTTGATTTTCTTTGTGAAATATTTATTCGTCGAGAGTCCCCCCCCCCCTTTTTCTGGCTCCTTTTCGTATACCAATTAGTTATCAAAAATAATTATCAATTTCACCTTGACAATATCCATCACCAATCCTCGATTTTCCCTGTCAACAACACCTATGAAAACAAATCATTAACCGAAAAATCAAAACCAAAATCAAAGTTTGCGACTGAAAACTTTTGCCGTCACTTCAAAATGTTTATCAAATGATCGATCAAGCGTGTTGGCCAAAATCCCAGGAATGTTCATGAGCTTCAACGAGCTTCATTATTATTTCAAAAATTCCGGGATTAGGTAGACCCGCAGCTCGGTGGTTTCCAAAACTATTCGCTCAGTCCTCGTCGTCACTCGGTCGAAAAAAGTCGTGTAGAAAAAAGTAAAACCAAAAAAAGAAAACAAATTAAAAAAAATAAAATAAAGAAACAAAAATAAAAATACTAATCACTGCCATGCCGAAAGGTAATCAAGTGTCGATTGTGTTGGATCTTCGATGCCATTAGAAGAAGCGTCGTATCGCAAGAGCGAGGCGAAGACGGAGGGCGTCGCGACGCCTTGCGCCTGGCATTGGCAGCAGTCTCGAGATAGCCGTCGACTGGCTCCTTACAACTTCGATTTATTCGAGTGTTCTGCCGAAACTTACGACCAGGCAGGACATCGACGCGTGTCCACTGTGCCTACAAATTCGACCGCGTTCGTCGACCAAAATTTCAAAAGTCAAAAGGAAGACAGGAAGTCCCACCTGAAAAAGAAAAAGAAAAATCGTTTCCCAGTCAGCCCCCTTTTGGTCATCGAGTTCCTAGAATTGAAAGAGGAGAAGTCAGTCAGCTTCGGTTCGAATTGATGCTTTTTCCGCAGTCAATTCTTTTGGTTCGTCATTGTTCTATTCTCGTGCCTGATTCTGGTGTTGTGCAAGTGTCGAATAAAGGTGCCGGCAATTGGATCGCGCGATCGGAAAAGCATTGGAAAAGTTTTTGCATCTCGGCGGTCATGCGCTTGACCTCGCAGGGGTGTCGAGTGTCGATCTAAGGAACAGGTTTGTCCGGGCGAATTTTTCATCCGGTTGTGACCGTGGCACGCGATTCCTGGACTGTTGACATTTATGCTCGCCTCCCTCGCGACTGTACCAGTCGACATAAAGCAACAGGCTACAAGACAAACGCGCATGCTTTGAGTCACCACGTTCATCCTTCCTCTCTTTTCTCTCGACCGTTTTCAATAACTCGCAATTTGACTTATTTTTTTTGTTTTCACAACTCTTTTTCTCCTTGTTTCGACCACTTCGACGACGCGAAACAAAAATAACGAATCGAAAACGTTTTGCAACTATAAGAACATCCCAATTTCGTAACAAAAGATGTTGCAAGATTTGAATAAATAGTTGAAATTAAGTGTGGATCTTTGTAACAAAAATTTTTTTCTCCTCCCAATCGGTTGTTTGTTTATTTCAATTTTCTGATTTTTTATTTTTGATTTGATAAATACAATTTGGTAAAATTCAGTTGGCAATATAGGTGAAAGCGTATTTTTGTCGCTTTTGTTTTTGTGCTTTGATGGAAAACCTCTTTTGGGATTCATTCAAACGTGTACCTGTGAGATTTCATATGTTTTATTAAATTGCTGCGCCACTTTTCTGGCACAGTTTTGAAGACACATGTCTCTGAATCAGCACATAAAGCTCTTCTGGCATGAAGGCCGTTTCACGCGTATTAAAGTGCGTAAACACCGTTGAAACGAATTTTTGCACTGGATAAAATTTTAATTCTGACGAGCTGAACTGTGTTAAACAAATTGATTAAAAATAGGGGGGGGGAGGGATGGAAAGAAAGAAAAAAGGGAAATGTAGGTGGGGACGGTTGATTGGTCAGAACAAATGCATTATTCGAGAGAAAATTTATTGGCCGGGTAAAAATAACCCGATCACTGGGGAATGGTAGACTTTTTTTTATCGTATACCGGCTGATAGCGTGCTAATTTGAACTCGTGTTTATGTTGGAATCGGTGTTTACGATTGATGTCGAATTCATGGGGGGGATGCTTTGACTTATTGACAGATTTTGCGAGCTTTGAGATTGACAGCGGAAGTGACCCAATTAACAGTGAAATAGAAGAAAATGCGGCCAGTCGCGCAGACATCGCCCCGCCAACCAATCGCGAAAGCAATGCTATGTTCGAGTCGGAAATAGAATTTGCTAAATAAAATTTTCGCACTTTAAAACGCGTAAAATCAGAGGGAAATTTAAATTTCAATTCTGGAGAGCATATTTATTTCAAGTGTCGTGATAAAGTTGGACAGTCATTAACGAGAAAATGTCTTTGTTTGTATTGGAAATCAAAATAGAAAGTTGCAAAACAAAATGAAAAACAAAAAGTTGAAATTGAAAAGAGAGAAGAAAATGAATCAAATTGATTAGCACGATTAACAGACGAGTTTGTCTTGTAGCCTAAAACAAGTTCCAGAGAACCTTAGGATTTATTTTTTCTTATTGTAAGGTTACGTTAAATATAATCGCTAAAATGCTATTTTCGTGTGGCCATTGACTCACATTGAAATGAGGCTGAGATATGAACGATTACGTTTGTCAGTGATTGGATATGAGAAAAAAAAACACTGCAATTTGTTCAACCAATCAAAATGAATTGAATCGAACTTCGCGCAATACAAATTATTGGTTCGATCGATTGATCAAAAAATTTCTTTTCAGAATTAATGATGAGTTAATTTGTACAAAATGGCATCCGGTGATCCTAAAAAACCAGGTACAGTATTTTTCATTGCACCAATTTAATTTAACAAATGAAGACACAAAAAAATGTAACCAAAAAAAAATTTTCTTTTTGATCAAAAAATTTCAGAAAAATTTAACTGATAAATGTGCTTTTCAATCTTGCAGTTTAGAACAGCCCATTTTATCATCATCAGATAAATGTGAATGTCTATGTTAACGTCTGCTCGACTTTTGGCTTTTTTCCATAAAATAATTGTTAATGATCATCGACATTGTTAAAGCAAGCCATTGTTAAGGCCAACAGAGAAATTTTGCTCGTTCAATTTTTTGAACAAGTTCTGTTTTTTAATCATTTTTGTTATTTTGTTAGAGCTTGCTGCGGAACTCAGCAGAGCTCTTGCTGCAAGTCCTGCCTATTCGATCGAAGAAAGTATTTCCACGCATGCCTTACATTTCGCTTCGACAGTAAGTAATCGAACGGAACAGCGAATTACAATTAAGAAAAAAAAAAAAAAAAGGTTTCAATTGGTTGATCTTTTCAAGTGGCAAACAAACTTTCATCCTCCAGAGATTACACGTTGGTTTATCCTTGACAATGTATTTTCGGTTTATCTACCCACTCTGATAAAGTTTTTTTCCCCTCGTCCAATCGGTCAAGTGGCGTTTAACAAGAGTACCTTTCTAACACATTACGTCACTGGTGCATCATCTAAATTAAACTAAAAGCAAGTCACACGGCGAAAGTATAGTTTGAAAATTTGGTCCGGTGCCAAAATTTCGAGTCACCAAGAAGTCACCACCATTCCAATCACTCCCGCATTTCACGCCTCCGATAATCATTCTTGTCATTCAATATTTCGACTCCACTTTTTGCGCTTGCAAATCAATCGTTTTTTCTCAATGAAAATGATATCGAACGAAGCTTCTATATATACCTAATGGAAATCACAAAAAAAAAGAGTCAAAACATAAATCAAGCTTGCTGTTTACACAAATCCAAACCAGCAGAAAATTTATCGGAAAAAATTTGTCAAATATTTTGGAACTGTCAGAGTGAAAAAAAAAAAAATTGAGATCAAAGTTGAAAGATGGTTTTTTGAGTTTTGTAAACGATCAACCGGTAATCGTAAGATCCCAAAACGAAGGATGTTAATTTCGACTCTGTTCGACATTTTTATATTTCTATTTTTGTTTCTAGTAAAAGGAGAGTTTCATTATAGAACGATGAGAAATGTCTATTCGATATAAAAAATCTAAAATTGATACCCAATTTTGAGTTTTGAAATCTAGGCTAAACAAAATGTTCATTTACGAAGATGAGAAAGATAAAAAGTTTATTCCATTTCCGGGGTTTTTGATGTTATAATTGAAACGGGGAACAACGTGGGTGTTTCATGCATGAAAACAAAATCACATGGAGTCATAGACCTGCACTGCGATATACGAAAACCTAAAAATATATTTTTGCGTTAATTACAGTCGACGGTGAAAAACAAAACAAAGCTCTCGAAAACGAGTGACTCATGAATGATCATAGTGCTGTCTGTTGGCAAAGGAAAAAGTTGGAAAATAATGCGGCCCCAAGATGTTTATTGCACTTTCGACGAGGAGATATTTTTGGTTCATAATTTCGTCCAATATCAGATTAATTTTAGTCGCGGTTATATTTAATGCGTGTTTTTTTATTTTGGTTAAGTTTGAGTTCGACATAGTGATGACTCCCTCGATTATAACATTATGAGTCAGCAAACCTGAATCAAAGGTTAAATTCCAAAACACGGTCACTTTGGCAATAATTCAGAGAACGGAGATCGCACTCGTGTTTTGCTGTTTGTGTATATACAATATCTGTAGGTGACGCTTTAAATATATAATAGTCCAACAAATCATTTTGTAGCGAACTTTAAAGTAATTTGTGATAATGAAACACAATTGAAGAATGTTCGGAACTGCCAAAAATACTATCGTAAATTTTCAGGTACTCGTTAATCCGAACATATGTGTTTATTAATTTTGACAGAAAATGACCACTCAAAATTATGAAATTATAATGTTCGGTTCGGTCTTCATTACAAAAATTTCGTTTGAATTATCGGCGTAACATTTATTTAACGAAGAATAAATCGTCGGGTGTATAAATAAATTCATAGATCCGCCACTCATCGAATAGCGAAAGAATCAAACGTAAACCTCAATAGATATGATTTAGGCTTAATGCACTATGGTTTATGGATTAATAAACCAACAAAGTTATGATCATGAAAATACAAGTGGTACTAAAGTGTCTGCACTTCTTAAATAAATTGAATTACGGTTCTAAATAAGTTGAAAGGCAATTCTATTCTGCCTGGGTGTCATTTCAACATTTTGCTATTATTGCTTATATCCTAGCTTTGTTTATAAAATAATTCTTACTCACGTATTTGCGAACATCCAAACAAAGCTTCATAATTTTCTCAAACAAGGAGGGCGTTTTAATAACAGATTATCAACCACTCAGCTGTCAAATATTTTTAGACTGTTTACTGGGCACTGGAACTTTTCTTGTTTTGGAGAAAATTTTCCTCTTATCCTGAAACAATCAATTATAGTTCACTTTAAAGACAAGGTTTTTAATTTTTAATATAAAATGTCAAAAATAATTTTAACAATAATTCAAATCAAATATTTCAAATTCTAGTTTATATAAAACTTGTTCACACATTGGCAAATTTTATTACTATTTCATTTTATTGTTTTTATTATTACAATTTATGACAAACCAAATTACACATTTACAAATTTACAAATTTTAAACATATCCCCATTTTTCAAAAAGAAGTATTTATAACTTGTGAATTTGCATGAAATAATTTTCAAATTGGCATTGAAAAATTAATTAGGCAGATATTAACAACTTAGAGAACTATAGTTGATGAAGGACAGAAATTGATAAAATTAACTACCATTTGAAAAACACAATTTTTACTGTACCACATGGTCCATCTCAAAAGATGAAATTTGTTATTCGGGTTACAACACACCTTGCAAATAATTTCAATGACAGTGGGCACATCTTAAATTATAGTTTTGAGAACGTTCCGCGCAATTTAAGTTGAAAGCAAAATCCCTAATCCTAATCACGTTGCAGGAAATGGTAGGTCCATGCACGTTGCACGCTTGTATTGGAGAAGTAAGAAGGGTAGCTATTTCTGTTCGTGGGGAGTGAGACCGGCAACGGCTCTTAGCCACTTCGTGCAACTAGTAGTCTGGCGTTCGCCGCGTATCTTGATACACTTTTTCGAGACCACATGCGATACCAAATGGGGATGCGGTGTCGTACGTGTTGACTTAACGGTGTTGCGACTGCGAATTAATTGGTCACGAATATGCGAGCAAGTGCAAGTGTTTAAAAGCGCAACGAGCGATGCGTTACTTCGTCCGTTCCGAGACAGAATCCACCTGATCAGAAATGTGCGAGTTTTCAATTTGAGAGAAGCAACATTTGGATTGGAACTTATGATCTCATACACAACCGAATTCATGGATCTTTCAGCAAAATCATTCTACCAAAAGCGACCTATAAGACTGACTAGAAAAATGCAATGATAACTAATCACGTGCACACGTAAACAACAAAAAAATCAAAAACAAAAAAAAAAAAAGAAAAACAAAAAAGAACGTAGATAAGATCGTTGATTTACCGAAAAAAATTATACAAACCCGTGGTGCATGAAGTACCAGTGGAACTGTCAAAGTTGAATTTCAAAAATTCGATTCCGAACTCGTCTAATAAAAGAAGTGTCAGTGTTGTCAAAAAAAAGAAGAAGGAACATATTCTTTATTTCACGGCGCGTCACCAGATCGTTCCTCGAAAACTTGGATCACTCCGAGACACGAGTTCAAAAATAATGTTACACAAGTTATTTTTTACGAAATGAATCAAGATGTACATAGAGAAGCAATTTTTACGAAACACTTAGAAGTAGAAAGACATCAAAGTCTTGACAACTTGAATACAACTTGAATAACAGTAACGAAAACTTGAAACTTAAAAAAAAAAGAGTGAAAGAAAATTCAAAATGTCTTACTGTCGAATTACAGGAAGGAGCAGAGGCCTCCCGAAGCCGAATTATTTTCCATTGTTACCTCCGATAAGTCCGGCCGATGCGAAGCGCTTTTGTCGAATAACTGGAAAGTCGTACGGCTTGCCCACGCACCATTACATTCCCGTCCTGTTAGGCGTGCATTCAAGTGACAAGTCTAAATGCAAAATCACAAACGCATCTGGATTTGGCCCACATCATTTTACAGCCGGCTATATTTTAGGCGAGAAAAAGAAACACGTAGTCTTGAAGGATTATCGTTACGTATTTCCGATTTTAAAAGCGGACAACCAACAACAAAAAGCATTATGGGATTTATTGATTTCAAAACATCCGTATCCGGATGAGGAGACGTCCAAATTTGTTTACTCAGTCAAGGAACGACGATGCAGTTTAGTTTTTCCGGCGAGCTTGGAGGCTGCCGTCCGAGACGGCGACGTCAGGGACGTGATGCTGTCCCGAGATTGTGATACTGTGATGCTTCGCCTGAAGCAGGGTAAAAATGTGTCCGTTGAGTTTCAGGAGCTGACTGATTTTGATAATTTGTACGAGGGCCTGGGACCGCGCGAGGACGTTGTGAAGGCGAGAGAAAAGGAGGAGGCGGAGAGCAGAAAACGAAAGAAGAAACGCGAGGCTGGCTTGAGTTACGCGAAAAAAATTTTCGAGGATAAAGAGAAGGCGGCCGAGGAGGAGGAGCTGAAGAGGGCAAAGCAGGTGAAGCTCCGCAGCATAAAGGAGGAGGTGATAAAAATCGACGATTGGAAACACGTTGATATCGGCCAGGAGAGGACTCGCGGAAGCTTAGTCATTTCCACCAACGAGTGGAACGATTTCGTCAAGCCGCTGGACCACGGTTTCGACTGGGAAAAGTTTGCGCAAAATGGCGTGGTTTCAGCCGACGAGCCGGTTGTCAAGCAGCTCCCCACGCCTGTGAATGTGACGCCGCAAACAATTGATCTGGAGAAGGACGGGCTGGGGAATGTTTGCAGCCCGGTGTCGGAGGAGACAGCCGGGTTCGAGGCTATTTCAGTGATTAAACCATTCAAGCCGTTAACTGCCGAGCCAAATGAATTTATTTCGGAAAGTCTGAAAACTATCTCGGCTGAAGAATTAGAGGGAACCTTGAATGTCAATAAAAAACTTGCAGCCGCTGGCGCTGAAGTTGTTGATACTTTGCCACGAGTCAATGAAATACCTACATTAGTTCAGAGTTTAGATACCGGCAAGAAGGTTGAGATAAATAAAGTCAAGGGTCTCAAAGTGGACATTGCATCTGCGCAGCGATTCATCGCCGGACAAACTGTCCAAACGCCTCACGGCCCTGTTTTCGTTCCTGGCCAAACTTTGCAAACTCCAATCGGCGCAACTTTCGTTCCTGGTTTTACAGTTCATACCCCAGATGGACCGATGTTGATTCCTGGTCAGATAATACCTGTGAATGAAGATGGAAAAATGACGCCAGTTTTTGTAGCTGGCCAAACATTGAGGACTGAAAAAGGGGAGAGGTTTGTCCAGGGTCAGACCCTGCACACGAGCATGGGAGCGAAATTTGTAGAAGGTCAAACGGTGTTGACAAAGGAGGGACCGAAATTTGTAGCTGGAAAAATATCTCAAGAGGGTAGTTTCGTTCCTGGTCAAACTGTCATCACGTCCGCAGGTCCGAAATTCATGCCTGGTCAAACAACCACTGACCAGTACGGGGAACCGATTTTTGTAGCCGGTCAAAGTGTTTCGATAAACGAAAACTGGGAGTTCGTTCCAGGACAGAATGTTCAATCTGCAAACGGAGAATTAAAATTCGTCCCTGGTCAAACAATGTTGACAACAGAGGGACCAAGATTTGTACCTGGTCAGAACATTGCTACAAACGAAGAAACACATTTTGTACCTGGTATAACAGTTGAGACAAACAACGAACTGGAATTTGTCCCTGGGTTGACACTCAATACTCCAGAAGGACCAAAGTTCGTTCGGGGACAGATAGTCAAAACGCCAGATGGTGAGAAATTCTCGCCGGGAATATCCACCTTTGGTCCAGACGGTTTCAAATTTGCTGCAGCAAAAAGTCTGAACGACGTAACCTTTTTGGAAGCCACCCCAACTGGAATTCCAATAGATCCAAAACTTGTGAAGGAGCTGCCCCACGTGAGACAGCAGGAAATATTTGGACACGTCATCAAAACAGAAAAGGGAGTGGAGTTCATACAGGGCACTCCGAAAAAGTTCCCTTCAAACATAGGAATTGTTCCAGGACAGCTGGTTCGAGACGAGACCAATGTTCTTCGTTTCGTTCCTGGAATAATGACAGAATCTGGTTTCCTGCCTGGACAGATAGTGACGACAGAAAAAGGCGAACAGTTCGTCCCGGGTCAGGTGATCGATACCGTTGATGGTCCCAAGTTTGTTCCTGGTCGTACCATAGAAACCAGAACTGGTCCGAAGTTCGTTCCCGGTCAGAACGTGGAGACTCCAGAGGGGCCCCAGTTTGTGCCTGGTCAGATTGTGGAAACCAAGGTTGGGCCCACTTTTATCCCCGGTCAGATAATATCCACCGAAGACGAGGGTTCGAAATTCGTTCCTGGACAAGTTGTGGATACTCCAGAGGGACCGAGATTTGTGCCTGGTAGAATCGTCGAGTCTGAAGAACTGGGTGTGACGTTTGTTCCTGGACAGATAGTTCAGACTGAACACGGGCCCAGGTTCGTTGCTCCCGACCTAACAGACACAGACACCGAGGGGGAATTTGAATTCTCAGTCCAGGGATTTGAAGTGACTCCAGAAGAGCTGAATCTCTTGAAGGTTCAAAACGCTTGTTACAGTACACCAACGAAATTTTACGGTGACGTTAGTATCGACTCCAGAATAATGAAACAATTGTCAGAAGCTGGAATGTCCGTAGGAAATGGTCACATGCCATTTGAACTGCCACACGTAGACATCGACGTGGATCCAACAGCTGTGGCGTTGGAAAACGCTCTGGTCATCGCAGAGAAAATTGGTCTCCATGGGAATTCAGCTGTCAAGATGGCGCAGATAGTTTCAACGATCGCTCAGCTGGCGAAGAACATCGCTCAGAAATCGAAACAACAGTACCGCAGTCTGCCAAACCAAAATGGAACACAAATGAACGGACATTCCCTACAAAACAAAGTGCATGTCAATTATGAAGAGGAGGGAAGCGAAGAACAAGTGGAAGCTGCAATCAAAAACGCCGTGGCCGCTGCAGTCGTTGCATTCTCAACTGACAACCGTCTAAAAGACGACGACCAGAGCCACGGTTATGTTTTTTCCGTCATCAGCGAGGCTTTCAACGTGCTCCTCCGTGGCGAATCCGCAAATATCAGCGAAACTGTAGAAACAGCCCTGAAAATTTTGCTGATCCCCGAAAACCGAAACTCCATCTGCAAAGGTGCAATCTGTACCCTCCTGGAAGAAAGTAGCAACAAGATTGACATTCTGAAATCCACAGTGGTTTCCAACATTCTGAAAGAGGAAGTGATTTTGGAAAGGTTAGCCCACGTGTTGGAGGAAGAAAGTGACAACGATCTTGTGGCGTTTGCTTTTAAAAATTTGTCCAAGGGGGATCCAGAACTGGTGTCGAGGGTTCTAAAAAAGGTATCAGAAGACGTGGCGGAGATCACGACAGAAAAAGAAGCGGCTGATAAGGTGCACAAGGCCATCGTGCAGGCGGTTCGCGAATCGAGCGAAAGTCACGTGAAGGAACTGCTGAGCGAGGAAAGCGCTATTGTTCGAGAGATGATTCTTCAGGCCGTTGGACTCGCGAAGGCTTTGGGCTTAGCGAGCGTGGCTAACACTCTGCTAGCTGTCATCAGCGACGAGACATCAACACGAGCTCTAGCTGGTGACAAGGTTACGTTTGACATTCTGAAAAGGTTGACGGTAATGAGGAAATTGGCGGAGTCGAGGCCACAGTACGTTAGCGCGTTGAGAGATCTTTGCAGCGATCCGGAAATGGCTCGGAAAGATCCAAGATTAAGAACACTGGTGAGAGAAAGCGCCGCTCTTATGATCGTCCCGGAAGAGGCGCCTTTGCAGTCATCAGACGACATTCCAATGTCGCTTTTAAATGCGGAAAATAGCTTGGCGATCGAGGACTTTTTGATGCGAAAAAAAAGGCGAGCCTCTGCAACCTCCTCGATTATTATGATTTTGAAACAGGGCCTCCAGGCTGTCGTTCCCAAGGAGGCTGCCAGGTCCGTTCTGAAAGGAGAAGTTGCGTATACAGTTTTGGACGAAGGTGGAATCAGACACTTTGAACCCATGCACGTGTTTTCGGCACTGAAATTAAACAAACCAGCGACGCATAGATTTTCCATGTACCATTGCCCGGTGGTTCATGAGGATGAGATTGACATGGACGGTTTAACGTTCACCGGCGGACGGGTATCGACGTGTAGTTTAGAAGAGCCTACTTTGATCGAGGGTGGATTTTTGAATCGGAATAGTTTGACCGAAAAGACAGCTTTTTCTATGAGCAGGGAGAACACGCCGAGTTTTCGCAGACTTAGTAGTCTGTTTTTTGATACTGAGAGGGTAAAATTTGAGTTTCACAAAAATAAAATATCAACCAATCGAAACTTCATTAAAACAAATTAATTTATTTCAGCAAACAAATTTGTTTCGTTAATTAATTGTTTTTAATTTTAATTGAATTGTTATTCTGTTTGATAGTCCTGAAATTTCGTTTCTGAGAATTTGAGTTTCACAAAAATGAAATATCAACCAACTGAAACTTTATTACAAAAAATTTATTTATCTCAATGAACGAATTTGTTTCATTGATTAATTGATTTTAATTCCAATTGAATTGTTCTGTTTGGTAATTATGAAATTTCGTTTCCAGAAATCTGAGAACTTCATCGTCATCAAAGAATATCAAGGTGAAACCGAAGATTTTGCACTGAACGTTGGAGACATAGTCGAAGCTGTTGAATATGCAGATCCGTCAAAGTAAGTTTCGTATATTTGTTCTGAAAACTCATTTTTGCTTATTTGCTTTTGCAATTTAAATAACAAAAAAAAAAAAAAAGACAGAAATTCGGTAAGATAAAGTGATAAAAAAAAATAGTATACAATTTTATTGATTTGTGTTAGTAAAAGTTTCGGTAGTTTCTAATGAAGACGGACATAAAGCACACAGAAACTTTCCACAGTGCGATTTCCTCTAAAACTGCATTACACGAATGGCGTTTTGTTCTTGCCAGTGGCTTTACTCTCCAGTAGGTCTATTTTAACCAAGCATCAACTAAGATTACCATCGTATTTGTGACATCCTCAGTTACTGCTTGGCAATTATCCGGACCAAGTAAAACGGAACCTTATACATTGTTTTCTAAGACGCTTATCTGATACCGAAATGTCTCATCTCATCTTTGCTTCGGCTTTCTGTTTCAACTTGCAGCTTTCAAACGGCTTTTTTGCTCAGCGATCATTTTTCAATTGAACAAAATAAAAAGACACTTGAAACTTTTAATTGTCTTAGGGTATCAAATAAAAATATCGATCTCGATGTTGGAACTATTGAAGATCGGTTGGATAATTCAGCAGCTAAACACAAACTGTCAGTGCGACCACGTCGCAACCACTCAGATCCAAGAGCTCGCGGTGTTTCTAGGTCAAGTTTACATTCAAACGCCAGTAGGTAAGGAATAATGTACGAATGAAAATAGATTAGAAACAGACGGATTAATTCCTACGAACCAAGATGGAGAAATGAAAAATGGTTGGAAAAGTTGAAAGATTTTGCGTCAAGCTGATTAGACGGAAACGTTTGATCGTTTCAAGGTCGCACGTGCGAAAGAAATGTATTTGCAAGCGTCGTTCCGTGGGAAGCCTGACGTCGACTTTGAAGTGAAGCCATCGACCCCATCGCATTTTGTTTCTCTCACCCCCGCAGCAAACTAAATTTATATACACATGCGTCCACTCGACGACGGCGAGATCCAAAAAGACCGGAGGACTTTATTTTTATGACTTTATTTTTTACTTTCGTGATTTCAAACGAATTTTTTTTTTCCGTTAAATTTAGACTTTTTGACGAGTAAGAATATTCCTCTTCGTTGCTGTGTTGTGTATTCGAATGTGAACATTTTTTCGTTCAAGATTGATGCAAGGTATTCCGAGTTACGAATAGCAACTTCTAAATCGGATACATTGTTTTTTTGATGGATTATTTTTTCGCCGCACATGCGACGTATGAAGACACACGACGTTACAAAAGATTCGCCGTAATAGCTGCTCATCACAACCTTGACTGAAGTGCAGTTTAGCCCAGCCTAGATCTCGATAGTACACGATATTATTCGCAAAATCTGGAGCACTTATTGCTAAATTTAAATATGAAAAACAAATTGTGCGGGCCTGTAATTGTAGTCTTGGGAAAGCTTCGTCAATGATTCATTGACGTAACTATATTTTCATCGGATTACTTCATTTAATAACATTTAACTTCAGGCACGTAATACATTATGATTTTAATTAGTCGTGAAATTTAAATTAATGTCGAGCACATGCCGCAGTGTCGCGTCATTGGCAAACAAATAATCATCTCGCAGCCAACAAAAGACGGTAAATTTTTAAACGTACAAAAGTTTGTAAACTAAAGAGCAGCAATAATTTTTGATATCTTTATTATACCAGCTATTATTTATAATTCCAAACGATAATTTAAGATTCCATTTTTCATGTTTTGCCAATTTGTAATGTTTTGCAAGCCGGATGCGATGGGTGTAAATATAATTTGCTAAACATTTGGCGGTACGTTCGTCTGTAAGTTGTGAAAACAGGAGCGTGCATGTCACGACTTGACGAATCGTTTGTGATCGATAATTGAATGTCGACCAGAGTGGCGTGCATGCCGGCATTCTCTGGCAGTTTAATGCTATTCAATGGGTTACAAACAATTTAGTCGTGGAAGTAAGAATACAATCAGTTGGATTAAATCCATAAGTACACCGATATCTCAGCTGGTTGCGAGCCGACGGTGTGAAAAGACAGCGATAAATGACATGGGATGCAATTAAATTCGTTGACCCGACGTAAATTTATCTTTGATGTTTTGCACATTTCTAATTGTTTTTATGATTTTGTTTTTGAATTGTAAATTGAGAAAGAACATTGTACTTATTTGTTTTTAATTTTTAATTATGGTAACTTTCATATTATTGTGACTAAATCCACAGGGACAAAAATATATATTAATTATAAATTTATCATATCATATAAACATAACACAATTTTTTTGATAAATTTTAGGTTTATTTTATATTTTATTTATAAAAATCATTGCCACTTTATAAATAATTTATAAATGAGACTTTTATATAGAATATATGGAAATATAATTCAGATATAGAAAATATACGTAAAATATATTTTGAATTATAATTCTGTTTGTGCGAGAAAGGCAAATTAATATTTTGGAAAAATAGTTTGAAGAGAAATATTACGATAATATATTGAAGAGAAAAATATTTGAATATGCTAATTTGATTATTAAATTTTTGTAGCATTTTTGTACGAACAATCGAAGGTAAAGAAGGATGGATACCGATGTCGTTCGTCATGCAAACTGCTCTCAGCGAAGAAAGCTCCACCATGACAAGTCACCACAAACCAGAAGACTCGAAATACAGAAGAGAGTAAGTAATTTTAAAATTGAAAAAAATCTTCTCATAAAGTGAATTCTCACAATATCATTTTCGATCAATCACAATAGAATAGTTTAGATCAATCATGCCAGACAAAATGTCTTAGATAAAGATTTATTTTTCAATTGTAAAATTGAATTTCCAATTTATATGAATTTAATTCAATTGTTATTTTGTGAAATGTCATAAAACAGATACAAAAACAAACATGATGCCATTGTCATATATTACTTAAGATTATTTCGATTTCAGAGCTGTCATAAAAGAGTTGGTTGAAACGGAAGAAGAATTTGGACGAGACCTTCAGAACGTCGTTGAACGTTATTTGAAACCGTTGGATAATCCAGATGTGCCTCGTATTGTTCGTGATAACAAGGATCTCATTTTTTCGAACCTCAAGCAAATTGCAGATTTCCACAACACGTATGTAGTTGCACACGAACAGTATCTTAAATTCAGATTCACTTACATGACAATGTTTTACATTCAGTTTCACACAAGATGAAACAAATACAAACTTTAAATTCATTCTATGAGAATACACATCATCATAAAAAATGTTTTATTCACACTTCTTAAAGAAAAAACATAAACTCTAAAAACAATATTAAACATTCACAAAGCAGTCGCAGGATCAGGTGTAAGTTAACGAGTTGATAGATGTGTTTGCGTGTTCAAAATTCATGTACAGTAACCCATATTCATTTTGTGTTTTAATTTATCAAAAATTTAAATTTAGGCAATGGAAATTTAGTTTCTTAAAATTCAATTAAAATAATAACAGTATCGCAAATAACATTCCATTGTTGTTCCCTAAATTCTTGAAATTATTAATTCAAAGAAAAAATTGCAGAATCAAATATTAAAATTTAATTATTGTTTCTCATCTTGACCTGTAAAGTCCTTTATTAGATTTTCGCAATTGTGCGAAAATTTGCTTTCAATGTTGTTGATTAACAAAAGTAAAATTAAACTCATTCAACATTCTAGTAATCTTGAGTTTGTTTATGTTTTATGTTGTGTAACTGTCAATAATTGAACTAAAGATTAAACAATAAAAAAACCCCAGAAAAAACGGGTGGTTCAGCGGTTATCAAAAATCGTAGCATGTAGCTGTTTTATGTTGTGGCGTGACAATAATTCCGGCCTTACTTAGATCGTTCGGCAGGGTGCTAATTGAGGGTGTCAAATACTACGCGGACCAACCACGAATGCTGGGGAAAACTTTCTTAAGATTGGTAAGAATTATTCAAATCAATTTAAATATTTATAATTCATCCATACTCATATAAATAATACAGAATATAAAAATGTTAAAGTTGATGCTCCTAAAAGTCCGTTTTCAGTTATACGTAAAGGTTGTTCGGTTGCCAAAATCAGGGGCATCAACCGGAGCGATATTAAATTAAATTATTTGATTGAAATGTTATTCAATAAAAATTATGTGGTTATTAATTTATGAAAATTGAGTAATTGTTTAATTTATATAATATTTTTTTATTTTATTTATAGGAAAGAGATTTCGACAAGCATGTTGCTTACTGCAGAGATGAACCTCACGCTCAGGAATTTTTACTTCTGAATGACGAGGTTCGGGAATATTTTGAGGTATGTTTTATGATTGAATATTGTAATTCTTTTAAATATTTCAAGACAATAATATGACCGGAACATGAATAAATAAAAATATCGCGTGGTATTCAAGGATTGAATATGCGCTTGTGAATATCGATTTGTTTCAGTTAAAAAATCTGACCGAAGCTTTCTGTATGAAATAATTTAATTAATTAATTAATTATAATTGAAATAAAAATATTTGTTCATGTAAAATATACGATTTTTTATTTTAAAAATTAATTTTGTTGTAAGATGGCCAGCCGATAAGAAAGTTATCTGTTGAATTTAAAACACAGCTGTTGTTAATAGTTCATCTCAAAAATTTCCTAATTTATATTGAGACATTAATTAATACGATTTGAACACGTTTTAAATTGAATTTCACGTTGAATTTATAATACAACAACTTCCTAAATTGATGTTTGAAACTCCGACTATTTCAGTCTAAAAAATTGTACTTCCTTATTTTATCGTATCTGGCATTATTAATGTGCTTCTGGTTTTCAACATCCAAAAGACAAGTATTGATTATACAATTCTCCGTCGATCTCATTATCGTATGACGATAGGGAATAGTGGAAATTTCGCAATTATATAACGACAGAAACATATGGGCTGCAGTCTAGAGTCACCAAAATAACCAAGTTTATTTTTATCAACCGATCATTTTCCGTTCTTCTAATGGTTATTGCCGAAAAAATAAACAATTATGTTATTTTCAAAAAACCTGCTCAAAAATTGTTCTCATCTCACTCGCTCAGACCTTCAGTTTGTTTACAGTTTTTTTTCGCATGTATTTATTTGTTTCTTTTCATTTCAATAACACACCCATTAACAAATTTCTAATAAAAATTTGTATTCAAATCAATTTTTCTCAAATTCGTTCGTGTGACTTGATCTGGATGTTTGCTCTAAATCAAAGATTACCCTTGAGGATCCAAAATATCGCAATTTGAAAAGTCGAACCAAGTGCAATTAGCAGTTGTGCCAAAGGCCCTGAAAATTTTGCGGAAGCACCCAGTGTTACTATTCAGTTATGATTCTGGAATGTTATTTCGTTGACATCGCGCTTCTCTGTATATCCACAATAGTGGATTTACATCCGTCGTACATATTGGTCAGTATACGTTAGTCTCCGTCTAAGTTTAGCCCTGGCCGTATTGGTCTCACTCATCACAGAGACTGCTACCGCGGGGATTTCGTTAACCACCAACTGCTCTTCCCCATCCCTTGCCGGGGATATGAAAATCTAATCCAGTCGGCCTCGAGCAACCGTTATTTTCAAACCATCTTTTTCTTTCATTCTCCTGTCTGCAAGGTGTGTGTTTGTGTTCCCAACTTGTGCGCCATCTACTTTCATAACGCATTGTTTTTTTTTAAACAATAAACAATGTTCCAGCGGACGAGTGTACATTATTGTTTGCGGTAAATGACATTAATATATGCAAAAATAGAAAACAAACTCTTAAAATTTATATTATCTTAAAGTTACTTTTCACCAAGTGAATTTTTGTAAATTTATTCCACTGCTAAGAAATTGTTTTATTAAATTCAGCGAATCTGGAAAATTAAGTTCAGTGTCTTTTATTTTATTCCGTGACGTAACTTTCGTACTTTAGTGTCGGTTTAAAAATATCCCGAAGATATGAAAATTCATAGTCTGATGTTGTGAGTGTTTTTGCTGCGACATAGGCCAGTGGATCTAGTGTTTCCAAAGATCGGCAAATTTATTCTTAAACAACTCTCACCGATAGAGATAATTTAGTGGTGGAAAAGAACAGTTGTTGTTTAATATTTTCAATGCAACGGTTTTATTTATAATTTGTTCGATGAGTGTTTAGCAATCAAGTTCAACAATTGTGGATGTTGGAATTTTTCATGTCAATTGTTTTTCTTACCAGGAACGAAGCCAGACTCTCGGCGACGACAAAACTGTAGCAGAACATTTGAAACTTCCAATACAACGTATCAACGATTACCAACTACTTTTAAAGGTAAACAAACTATCGATTGTTGTCAAACTAATAAATGATTTCTCACCAAAGCAAGAAAGAAAAATTAAATCTTATTTCCCTAATACTAATGAGATTATTTTAATTTTTGGCTCAACTTGTAAGCGAAAAAAAATTATTTTCTCAAATTATTTAATGAAGATGAATTGATGTAAAAATGATTATCATATTTCATAACCGAATTCGAAGATTAGTATTATTTTAACGAATAGACTACAAATAATCAACTCTGACAAATTGGACATCTTGTGACAATTATCACTGCCAGGTGTATATTCCAACGGCGTGCTTTTCGTAAACCAACTTAGACAAGGAAATTTATAAAACAACTCAACTTGTTTTTTGGTTTTTGATGAAAAAAAGAAACGGGAATTTCACTGAAGTGTTTAAAAAAAGCTTCGTAGGAAATAAATTTCTTGAGCACGCACTTTAAACGTTTTGACATCAATTTTCTCAATTCTGCGCGAAACGTATCCGCGTACGTTTGCCAGATACTTGAAACAGTTGATTTGACACTGAGTAGATAATTTTTTACTATCACATTATTTGCGCTCTTATTTTTCCATGATTTATCGACTGTTTTTTTGCCACTTTTCATTTTTGTTACAATTTTTAAAAATATCGCCGTCCCAGCATTCCTACTGATCGATTTATTTTAGATTAGAACATTGAATTTGATTGACGAGTATGCGGATCGGGCAGCAACGTGAGTTGAATAAAAACGATTTAATTCGTCTAGTTGATGAGGCATTGTTGGTGTCTGAGATATTCAGTCCATTGCACGCAGCTTTACATTGAATTTACACATATACAACATTGTTTTCTCGAAAATGTCGTTGGTATATATCGGTGTGCTAGTATCTAAATACGAGTGGGCGCCGTACAAATTTAGCGCTCTAAAAACAGGTCATCTTCATGGCACGTTATCCTTCCTGCTACTCTTACACAAAACTTGACAAAACATCATAAATTATTTTGCGATAATATTATAAACAACAATATTTTATCATTTTTATGTTCGTTTGATCAATTTTATCAATAAATATTAATTATGTTGGCATATATTTGTTGTTAGTGATTGACTTTGAATATGATTTCTAGAAAATATATTTTCTATATATAAGTCAAAATAAGCCAATCTGCTGGAGTCGATTTTGAATGAATAATATTTTTTCGCTTTCATGAAAGGATAAAGGCAATATTATTTTGGGTCATTCATTTTTATTGCACCATTATGAATGAATTATAGATCGTCCAAAAATGTGAAATAACTTTTCGTTTAATCCCGTATTAAAAAAAATTAAACAGGAGTTGGTGAAATATTCGACCCGTCTTGGAGAAGATTGCGCCGACCTCCAGAAGGCTCTGGAGTTGATGCTCAGTATCCCACACCGAGCAGCAGATAACAAATTTATCAGTAATATCGAAGGCTATAAGGGAAATATTCATAAACTTGGAAGACTTCTTACACACGTTAGTATGACAGACATTGGATTAGTGATAGATAAACCGTATATTAATAAATTTATTTTTTTTTATCCAGGAATGGTATACCGTTCTAGACAAAGAAGGGAAAAGCAAAGAAAGATATCTATTTTTATTCAAGGCTCGTATTCTTGTTTGTAAAGTTAAACGCATTTCGGAAGACCGATCGGTTTTCGTTCTCAAGGATATTATACGTGTAAGTGTTAATTTATCATTTCAAATTTCCGTATGTTTGGGAACTGCAAGTTTTCATTAATTAAATTCTATTTATAGATACCAGAAGTCGAAGTCAAGGACCATCCAGAAGACCAACGAGTTTTTGAACTATACCATCCAGGAGCACCAGGATTCCCTATAACTCTAGTAGCTCACAAGGATCCTGTAAAAGCCTACTGGTTGAAGGAGATCCGGCAATATGCCAGTGATGTTGTAGCTCTTGCTGAACACGCAGCGGATGACTTACAATTAACAGAAGAACCCGAGATAGAAGAAGAATACAAAGTACCAACAACCCCAGAACTTTTCCATGTGGCTGGACCAGAAGATGAGGTTCAGTCAAGTCCAGAACCAGTGAAACGGTTTGAACAGAGAACAGAAAGAGAACAGAGAGCCGAAGTAGAAAGAACTATCAGCAGAGAGATAGAAAGAACTATTAGCAGAGAAGTAGAACTACAAGCAGAGAAGTCTATCTCGTTTATCGAAACTCCTACACCATTTTCCACTACTCCTCTGGTAGAATTCCCAGAAACACCAGATTTATCTTCAAAGAAATCTTATCAGAAGCTTGATCTGTACAAGAGATACTATCAGGAAGAGGAAGACGAATTAGAAGAAAAGATAATTGCTGAGAAGAAGAAAAAAGCAAGTCACGAATATCAGTTTCAGAGGAAACCAGATCCTAAGAGAGCTTGGCCTGGGGAACCACCGGTGCCAGAAAGAAGAGACGACGATACAGACGCCAAAAGAACGAGATTTGGAGCGTGGCCTGGAGACCCACAACCACCATTCGAAGGTGAAGACCAACCAAACATGTCACGACGATATTCTTCCAGTCGGTATAGTGCTTCTTCCAGACATTATGAAGGTAAGAAAATTATTTTTTTTTTAATTTTTATTTAATTGATTCATTAATTTTTAATTTTTTAAACATAAAATTCGAAAATTGGAAAGTTAAAAATTATATTTTTTTTTTCAGAGTACTCATCAGTATCCAGCACTCGAAATGGAATAGCAGCACACCGAGAGTCTTCCGTTTCTTCAATGGGAGGAACGAGAAGATACTCTGCAACTCTTGGAGGTGAAAATATAATGGAAACGTCAAGCAGTTATGAACATACCAAAGTTACAGGTGATGCTATGAAAGACGTTGAGATTGAAGACAGAAGTGTCAAATTGGCTTTGACGTCCAACGAACCGAGCAAACCCAGTTTCTCGAAAACTCTTGAAGGATCTAATATTGAACGTAAGTAATCATTCCGAGAGACTAATTTGAATTTACACATTTGTTTGTATCTACCAGTGTACTATGGTACGGGGTAAGAATTAGTTTTTGATGACGAAGAATCATTTTTCAAACGAATTTTTCATGTTCTAGAGATACGGACAAAAAAGGCTATGATACAATCGATAGGTAATTTATTGTGTCGTAATGTGTAACTCATGGCTTGTATATTATCAGTGTATATTACCATGATTTACATAAATACTTATCTTTTGTTGTAGCAGCTTGAGGTATCATTGCTTTTTCGATGGTCTTTTTATCTGCTTCTATAGCTCTAAGTTCTATCACTTTATAAATATTGTAGCATTTTGTACACTTGACTCTACTATATTAATTTATATCTGATTCTGTTGATTAACTTTTCAATTGCATAGGAGGTCGTCACTGGGTGATATTTTCATATCATTTGCTTATTTCATACCTTATTATAGGACGTTCGATATATTGGAAAGAATGATAAAACAAAAAATTGTTTATTATAATAGGAATTATCAATATCATCAGCTGAAAATTCTATCCGGCGCAACTATTTTGAAACAGAGTTCATCGGCTTTATTTCATTCTATCTTAAAGCCGTGTTTACGCTTAAATGCAATCATCATTTATTGGTTTCCATTTGTAACACGTACTTTATTTCAACAGCTGGAGAAACGGCTTCTTTTGAATGCGTTCTAACATCGAAGGATGATTCAACAAAAATGCAATGGCTCAAGGACAATAAACCATTGGATGATGCGCTTGCCGACAGAGTGAAAATAACCACAGAAGATAATGTTTTCAAACTGAAAATTGAAAACGTGATGGAATCTGATTCAGGAATTTATATCGCCCGTGCCACCAACGACGAAGGAGGCGCGTCATGTACAGCGCAGTTAATCGTTGAAAAATGTAAGACTGATTTTATGATAGATTATGAATTTGATGTTTATTTAAGGTCTAGGGTTTAAATTTATTTCTTACATTTCAAAAGTGTTTGTAATATGAAAATACTATTAATGTTTCAGTAACTCCTGAGGAAAAAGAAAGCAAGACTTATGGCAAATGCACCAATTTTCCTGGTTCAATTAAAAGATACTGAATTGCTTCATAGTACTTATCTTAGATTCATGATCAAGGTTAAAGGAAGACCGAATCCGGAAGTTAAATTGTAAGACTTCTTATTATTTTAATGATAAATATTTTTAGTATTAAAATTAATGAAAAATTTTTCATTCAGTTTTAAAAATGGACAATTGATTGATGAATCTAATGAACGAGTAAAAGTCATAACCGAAAAAGCAGATAAAGGATTTTACGAATTGGTCATACCTGAAGTGCAAGAAGAAGATGGTGGGAAATATTCATGTACGGCAACAAATAAGTTTGGTGAGACGTCTTGTGAAGCTACACTATCTGTGGTTGATGAGAAGACAATTTTCACCGGTCTTCCGGAAGGAATGGCTGAACCTGGAGAAGAACCAAAATTCGTTTGGACCAGAGATGGAGTGCAATTTGATCCCGAAGAACGTTTAAAGTTTTGTTTAAAGACAATGAGGATACGTTAGCTTTAGTGTTTCAACACGTAAAACCAGAAGATGCAGGTCTTTATACTTGTGTAGCTCAGACAAGTAGTGGCAACATCAGCTGTAGTGCTGAATTAACTGTACAAGGGACTGTAAATCAGCTTATAAAAGATCCTACAAGACCTGTATTGGCAAGCGAATCAAAGGCGTCTGAGGTTACTGCTGGAGGTTCAGCTATGCTGGACATGCAAATTAAAGGTTTTCCGAAACCTGATATCAAGTGGTTAAAAGATGGTTTGGAACTGATCCCAGGAGGTAGAATTAAATACTTATGGGAAGATGAAGAATCTTTATCTCTGGTTATCAAAAATGTAACATCAAGAGATGCTGGAACGTATACCTGTACAGCCAAAAATGAACTAGGAGAAGATAGCACTCAGATAGAATTGATCGTCAAGTCAGCTCCAAAAATTATTAAAAAATTGTCTAATGTGACTGTTCTCACTAAAGAGACATTGTCCTTAGAAGTTCACATTATGTCATCTCCGGCTCCGGAAGTAAAATGGTACAAAGGTGGAAAACTGATTGAAGAATCAGATAGGATTTCTATGGTGAAGGAAGGTGAGGAGATCTACAAACTTATCGTGAAAGACGTACAGATGGAAGATGCTGGATCATACACCGTTATTGCTAAGAACGATATCAATCAAACTTCTGATATGTGCGATGTCAAAGTCAAATACCCTCCACGTATTATTAAATCTCTCAAGAAAACTCAGGTGCTCGAGGAATTTGATAGTTTGACTTTGTTGATCGAAGTTGATGCCGATCCTAAACCTACTGTAACTTGGTTCAAAGATGAGAAAATTCTTGAAGAAACCGAGAAGATTTCAATAACTCAAGAAAATGATACTTATATTGTCAAAATTACGGGAGTTGTTCATTCAGATTCTGCTTCTTATAAAGTAAAAGTTGAAAATCAAGATGGAGTTGCTACAGATCAGAGTGATGTGACGGTTAGCTATATTTATTTTTTGGAAAGAAATTATTCAAGGTGAGAGATTCTCGTATCAAAAAAGTTTTTTTTTCTTTGTGTTTCAGGTCCGTTGCAAACCTAATTTCACAGTTTCATTAAGTGACACATATGCAAGAGAAGGTGCATCAGAATTTGAATTTATGTGCCAAATAGACAGCTTCCAAAAACCCACAGTGAAATGGTATATCGGAGATGTTGAGATAACGGGAGAACAGAAACAACTCACTCCAACAGAAGAGGGAAATATTTATAAATTGAAACTAAGAAATATTACCACGGACCTTGGAGGAGTTTATTCTTGCAAAGCAGAAAACGAATGTGGTATCTCCGAAAGCACAGCAAAGTTTGAAGTTTACACAAAACCAAAGTTCATAAAGAAAGTAGTTGAACAAGTGAAATTAAAGGAAGGCGATGCGTTGAATTTGAAGGTAGAAGTCCAAGGAACGCCGGATCCAGTCGTTACCTGGTTCAAAGACGGAAAAGCAGTTTCTGCTGATGCACATATTAAAATCACCCGGGATAGCAACAGGAAAGAGAGCTACAGTCTTACAGTAGATTTGGTCAAATTTTCTGATGGTGGAAAATACGAAGTCAGAGCACAGAATGATATGGGGGGTATAGTTGGCAGCAGTAAAGTTATAATCTTAAGTAAGTATTTGAAACTACGATCATTTTCAATTTATAACAATTTAAAATTTAAAATCGTAAATGAGTTCATCAGGTACTATTTCTGATAAATTATTATTTTAATGTAAGTACTATGTAAAAGTGATTTACACCGTGTAGCAAATGTTTCCTGAATGATTTTCAATTATTTTAATTATTTTTTCGAAGAATGTTCAACTCCTTCTGTGTTAATCATGAACTATGTGTCCCATATAAAGCGTACTATATTTTATTGTAACATCTATGTCCATTGATATGTACGTTAATATTTGTCAATGCATGTATAACATTGAATGTTTTCGTCTATAGCCAAATCGGAAGAAGTGGTCGAAGAAGAACAAAAATCAGTAGTTGAAGAATTGAATAAAGCTGAACAGGCTGAAGAGGGACCGGAAGGTAAAAAATACATATTTATTTTTATATATTTGAACAATGATTAAGTACAATTATACATCAAAGTACTTGAGCCATCTAAACAAATTTTCTTCTATAAAAATAGTTTTGAATCGTAATACTTTTGATCTGTAACCGTAGATGTTTTGAAGAATTTCATTTAAAATTCATTTACAAACACTGATGAAAATTAAAGACTAAAACTAATAGTATCTCACTCATATAAACAGCAAATAAAACCATTTAAATGTATATTCACAGAAAACTCTAGTTTGATTTGTGAGATTATTTATATTGTGAAAAGCTTTGGCAGAGTACTTTAGTGAGTGAAAAGATTTAAAGCTTAGCTTATTAAAAGTAGTTGTAGTCAATGTATTGAACTAAAAATTCAGGTTATACCAAAATGGATAAGAAGGTCAAAGTTGTTAGAAACGCGGGAGATACTATTACAATCTCTACGGCCTCTACAACTACACATGAGGCTATACTGACAGGTAAGGATCACTTCATCCAAACGAATCGTCACATTTTTTCACAAAATAGAATAATTATAAATTTCTATCTTTATTAAATTAACCATCAGAACTCTGGATAAATCATTATTACTCCAACACTCGAAAAGAAATTGTCAATAACTCTGTAAATAATAATTTTTCTCACTGAAAAAACACACTTGATATAGACAGACACTTCACAGGTCCAGACGAGTCACACTGTATCAGTAAAATGACTTCGACAAAAGTTGAGTGTCAAGAAATGAACCTTGGTGGTCCACTTGTTGAAGAAATTGCATCATATAGTTACACTGTACACGAGGAAAATGAAAAATCTCAAAATGGCGTTCTAGTTGAAGAATTCACCGACAGTGAAGATAAGCGAACGATTTTTGCCCATAATAGAGGAGTGTCAATAGTATCAGTTTCTGATGACGAATCAACATTGAAAGGTATTTCTCGGGATGTAAGTAGCGATGAGATCCACGCGACTATAATCACTGAAGAAGTCAAAATTACAAATGGATCATATGAAGAGTTGAACGGATTCAATGAAAAACATGCAGAGGAACATATTATAGAACGTTCGAAACCTATGAGAGGTAACATCGTTGTAGAAACGATCATGGAAGAAAAGTCGATAGACGAATCTATTAGTGAAAGTTGTTCAACTCCTGTAACAGAAAAGAAAAACGGTTTTTCACAAAGTAGAAAAATGTCCAAAGAAAATTCTACCGAAGAAAAATCTCTTGATACTTCTGTTCGAGAAAATCATCTATCTCGACAAAGTTCAAAGGAACAAAGTAGAAGAGAAAGTCTAGTTTCAAGACAAAGTTCAAAATCTGAAGCAGAGGATACTGAGGAAAAAAGTCGATTTTCCAGAAAAAATTCAAGAACTGAAGAACGGGAAACAGAAGAAAAAAGTCGTATTTCTCGACAAAGTTCTACTAAAAGTGAAAAACGATTGTCGCGGGAATCAATTTCGTACGAAGACAAAGCCATTTCTAGACAGAATTCAAAACAAGCAGAAATTTCTGAGATCTCAGATTCTCAGAAATATGGACGAAGATTTTCTAAAGAAACTGCAGAAATCATGGCAAACAACTTATCTCGTAGGAGTTCTGTACAAACTTCCGAATTATCTGAATCAGCAAATGTACAAAAAGCAGAAGTGGGAAAAAGTCTCTATTCAAGACAGAATTCCGTATCATCAGAAGTGAATATTTCTCGACAATCATCAACAACTGAAACCATTGAACTCGAAAAATCTCAGAAAGGAGTTGTTAAAGATAGTTCTATTAAACGACACAGTATTAAAGAAGATTTAATCGTATCTGAAAACAAACATGCTGAGGTAGGAAATCTTAGTCGAAAAAATTCTACAAAAGCTGAATTACATGAGGTGGAAGAAGACGAAACTATGAAAGCGCTATTTGATAGAATAAAAAAACAACGAAGTGTTCTCGATGAAATTCTTGATAAACAACACGAAGATGAGGAGAATTCAGGTAAAATAAAGAAGATAGGTTAATCCTCTCAAAGAATACTTTGAGAGAATTTTGCCTATACATACTATACAATAACACACACAAGAAATAAAAAATATAGAAATCATATGATTCATCCCTTTAAAACTTTGTATACTAAATATTCCTTGTTTCATTCTTAATCAGTTTACATCTGCATGTGTTTAAAAATGTATGTTATAAAACGCTTGATACTTGTACAAAAAAACATCAGCTTTGCTTTCACTATTGTCGAGTCAGCATTGTCGTCTGTCAGCGTAATAGGGAGGTAAGAGGTTTATTAATATGAATTGTATGTTGCAATTTTTTACGCTGTTCGAGTTTCAGCTTGTTTCTGCTGAAAAATATTTCTTTTCCGGTATTAGAATTTTTGTTGATTCATTTGAATTTTCCTCAGCTCCACCAACTATTGTTAGTTCCACCCTACACGACAAGGAAGTATTTGAGACACAAAATTGTCGGTTCGAAGTAAAGACTTCAGGAATTCCAAGACCGGAGGCTAAATGGTTCAAAGATGGAGAACAACTAAAACAATCGGAGAAAATAAAATGGGGCAACACAGGCGATAATTATTATTTGACCATAAACCGGTGTGAACCAGAAGATGAAGGAATTTATTCTGTAATTCTTGCAAGTAAACTGGGATCGTGTACAGGAGAAGGTCTCTTGACGGTTGGACCCGTTAGTGGATTGCGAAAACCTAAGTTTATTAAACCACTGACAGACTGTGATACCTTAAGAGATGGTGCAAGTATATTCAAGGCAGTTGTTAGTGGGGAACCTGTACCTGATGCGACATGGTATGTTCCACAACGATATTGTTTTTTATGGCATATGAAACTTCGAAGAAGTATTCTTACTACTTTTTAATTATACTAGGTATTTCGATGGAGAAGAGCTTCCAACTGAAACTGGTAGAAATGCAAAATGGAAGGAAGAAATGCGCAGTGAACCTATTCAAGATGGCTTGAAAGAATGTACATATCAACTCAAAGTCAATAAATGCGACGAAGTAGATGTTGGCAAATATACAATCAAAGTTAAAAACATTTACGGAGAAGACGAATCCACAGTAAGGAATATTTTACACTACATTGTTTATCTTTCTTATGTATTAGGATTATATGAATTCTATTATTTTTTAGGCTGATCTCTCTCTTCTTGAAGCACCAGTGATTGAAGAATTTAAGGATCTAAAGGCTCCAGCTGGAGAAAGATGTACTTGGGAAGCTGTAGTAAAAGCTAATCCAAAACCAGATATCATTTGGACGAAAGATAACAAAGTTTTGAATGAAGATGAACATTTTGGGGTCGAAGAAGATTTCAAAAACAAATCATACAAGCTTGTTATTAAGACTGTTGAAGATGAAGATGTTGGTACCTATAAAGTTAAAGCTGTGAACGAATACGGTGATGCTTCTGCAACTGCTGAATTAACAACATATAGTACGTATAACTACTGTTATTTTGAGTGAGAAAAAGTACAATTAAATTGTTTTTTTATTCACTTGGGTTTACTACAACTCAAATGTCTTTTTTTTTTAGCTGAAGCTCCAGCCTTTGTTAATGAACTTCAAGATGAATCAGTAAGAGATGCAAATGATCACGAAGTTGTATTAAGAATTACTGGATTTCCACGACCTGAAATCAGATGGTTCAAAGACGATAAAGAAATTAAAGAAGATGATCGGCGTACAATGACAACTGAAAATGACGGACCACATGTAGTAGCTAAATTAATGATCAAAAAATACTCAGACAGTGATACTGGATTATTGCAGTGTATAGCCACAAATCCATATGGTGAAATAGAGACACAAGGCAGATTAACGTTGACTAAGTTTCCTCCTAAATTCAGTGCTTTATTGCCCGGTTCTTTGGATATTGATGAAGGAGAGAAATTAGAATTAGTGGCTGCAGTGGATGGCAGTCCCATTCCAATAGTGAAATGGTTAAAAGATGGAGAAGAAATCAAACCAGATGATCATGTAAAATTAGAAATTCTTCCAAATGGTGCAATGAAACTTACCATAGATAAAGTTACACCTACCGATAGCGGTTCGTACAAAGTTGTAGCCTCTAATCCTAATGGAGATAGAGCAACGTCATGTTCCGTTGCTGTTATGCGTAAGTATTGTTAACATTTTAATAGTCAATGTTCACATATTTTATTTCTAATACTAATCAATTTATGTCTGGGTTATAGCCGAGAAAAAGAAACCCTATTTCGTCAAAGGCCTTGAAAATAAGAAGTTGATAATAGGTGAACCTTTGAAATTGGAAGTGCAAGTTCTTGCAATACCAAATCCACAAGTTCAATGGTTTAAAGATGGTCAACCGATTAGACAAACAGCGGGAGTTAACTTCGAGACACAACCGAATGGAACGATGGGCTTATCAATTGATCAAGTACGACCTGAGAATGCTGGTACCTATTCCGTGGTTATCACGAATTCTCTTGGAGAAGCTACTAGTGAAGGAGTAATTGAAGTTGATGAAAAGGAAACAGTACCAACATTCGTAGGAAGTTTACAACCAATGACTGTTGTAGAAGGGTTCCCTGCAAAATTAGAAATAAAATCAATAGGAAAACCTCAACCAATATACAAATGGTCACACAATGGGAAACAGGTTTGTTGCTATATCTAAAAAATTTTGAATCATTTATTTTCAAATGAGAGTTATTTCAAAATTCAAATGTTACAGGTGGAACCAGATGGTCAACATATTAAAATCATTGATATGCCTGATGGATCACAAGCTCTCATAATAGACAAAGCAACACCTGAAGATGCTGGAGAATATGAAGTGTTAGCAATAAATTCAAAGGGCATGACTCCGACTAAAGGAGTTTTAACTGTAGCTAGTAAAACTGATAATGAATCACCTGAAGAGAAACCCGAATTTATATGTCCTTTACGAGAATTAGCTGTTGATGAAGGAGAACTTTTACAATTAAGCGCTCCAATTAAAGGAAATCCAGTTCCTGAAGTTACATGGACAAAGGATGGGAAACCTCTAAAACCATCTGAAAGAGTTTTGCTATCCTGCGATGGAAAGAACGTTTCACTTGAAATAAATCCAAGTACTTTGAAAGATTCAGGTTCTTATGTATGCAAACTGAAAAATCCTCTGGGTTCAGACAGTGCTTCTGCAAAAGCTACTGTACGTAACAAATATCAGCCTCCATCGTTCATTCAAAAATTCACTGATCTTGAACAATCACCGAACAGTGATGCTAAATTCTGTGCACGCGTAACTGGTTTACCACTACCAGATATTACGTGGTATTATAATGGATCTCCTCTATCAGACAGTGACAAGTATAAAATCAAGAGAGACGGTGATGCTTGTAGTTTGTTCATTATGAATTGTACTTTAGCTGATTCTGGAAGGTACAAATGTGAAGCTGTTAACAAAGATGGAAAAGTTTCTTGTGATGCAAAATTATCAATTATAGATCGAATGTAGGTATTTTTAACAATAATAGATATCAATTCCTACAGAATTTTATAAAGAAATTTAATCATAATTTCCATCATCTTTCAGTGATAAGAAACAGAAAGTTGAACCTCCATCGTTCTTAAAAAGGATTGGAGATTGCGAAGTATACAAAGGCATGACTGCGAAATTCACTGCTTGTATAACTGGTAATCCAGAACCAGAGTTTGAATGGTTCCGAGATGATGTCAAACTGTGGCCTACGGATCGTATATTAATGGATCACGAAGGCAGCTTACTGAGGTTGTCTATTTATAATGTCGATGAATGTGATGCTGGAGTTTATAAACTGAGAATATTTAATCCGCATGGTGAAGATATATGTAGAGCTGATATGATGTATGAAAGTAAGTATACATTTCAATGTCAATTATTTATTAATTTTCAGGAATCTGTAGAATAATTTTTAATATAATGGGTCAATTTTCAGCTCTAGATATCAGGAAAAAACACTTGTCAGATCAATATTTAGATTATGAAAAGTATCGTAAAACTGGTCTACCACTGCCATTGGCACACCCACCAATCATTAGTCGTATGATGGATAGAAATTTAACTTTGTCATGGAAACCGTCCATTCCAATTGGTCCCCGAACTCCTGTGACTTATCTAGTTGAGATGTGCGAATTGCCAGATGGAGATTGGTTTACAGCTCGTTCTGGAATAAGAGGTTGTTTGTGTGACATACGTGATCTAGTTCCTTTCCATGATTACAAATTCAGGATAAGAGTAGAAAACAAACATGGTGTCAGCGATCCCTCACCATTTGTGCAAACATACAGATCTAGATTGGAACCAGAAGCACCTACATTCTTTCCTTATCTTGCACCGGGAGTTGATTTCAGACCTGAAAATAGTCCTTACTTTCCGAAAGATTTTGATATTGAAAGACCTCCTTACGATAATTATGCCCAAGCTCCTAGATTTTTGAGACAAGAACACGAAACCCAGTATGGAGTTAAAAATCACAACTGCAATCTGTTCTGGTTCGTTTACGGTTATCCTAAACCGAAAATGACTTACTACTTTAACGATGAATTGATTGAATCTGGTGGAAGATACGATCAAAGTTACACGAGAAATGGACAAGCAACTTTGTTTATAAATAAGATGCTTGATAGAGACGCTGGTTTCTATGAGGCAATTGCAACCAATGAACATGGAGAAGCTAGGCAAAGAGTGCGCTTAGATATTGCAGAGTATCCTACTTTTATCCAAAGACCAGACGAAACCTTCATTATGATCCGAAAAAGTGGAAAGATTGAAGCAAGAGTGATTGGTGTTCCATATCCAGATATCAAATGGTACAAGGATTGGAAACCACTTGCTCCATCGACAAGAATACATATTGCTTTTGCTGAACCAGACAAATCGATCTTAACCATTGAAGATGCAATTTCTAAAGACGATGGGTTATATTCAATAAGTGCCAGAAACGTAGCTGGATGTGTTTCTAGTTCTGCTATGATTCATATTGAAGAAGATGAACACGAATACGGTTACAAGATGTATACCAAGAAATATGAAGTTGAACCACGCCAGAAACCATACGGTGACTTCTATGATATTGGCGATGAACTGGGCCGTGGAACGCAAGGTATAACATACCATGGAGTCGAAAGGCAAACTGGCAAACATTTCGCTTGCAAGGTTATGAATGGTGGAAGCGAATACAAGCATTATATGTACAGTGAACTTGAAGCATATAATCATTTGGGACACCGTAATCTATTGAGATTACATGATGCATTCGAAACACCTCGATCAATGACACTTATTATTGAAATGTATCCTTTTCTGAAACATTCTGATAGTTTTATAATTTTGCATGATTTTAATGTTGTTATAATTAAATTTAAATCAAGTTATGATATTTTCATTAAATCTTTCCAATATTTTTCTTATAAATTATATAGAGCTGGAGGTGGAGAACTAGTTGACACGTTAATTAGAAGACCTTATTATACAGAGTATGAAATCTCGGGATACATTAGACAAATTCTTTGGGGGTTGGATTACATGCATTCGCATAGTTGGGCGCATCTTGGATTAACGGTATGTTGAATGTAAACAATTATTTCAAACATTTCACGATATAGAACGTTTATCACTTATATTAATAGCTTGGAGACCTGTTATTATCTCATCCTGGATGTGACGATTTGAAAATTGGAGACTTTGGCTTAGCCAGAAGAATTGAGAAGAGACTTATGGCCCTTTACTATGGCATGCCAGAATACATTGCACCAGAAGTAATAAACGAAGAAGGCGTTTCATTCGGAACTGACATGTGGTCTGTTGGAATAATCACATTTATTTTGCTATCTGGAATCTCGCCTTTCCGTGGCATAAATGACCGCGAGACTCTGACAAAAATTAAAGAAGGAAAATGGAGTTTTGATGATCGCTGGACTCATATTTCTGACGATGCTAAAGATTTCATAAAGAAATTATTAGAATATCAAGATCACCGTCGTCTTGACGTTAAAGCAGCTTTGAATCATCGCTGGTTAACTTATGCTGATAGAACTGTTACCGATTGTTACAAGATATCATCAGAAAATTTGAAGAATTATTATAAAACATACAGGTATAGTTAACATAATTGCATTTATTAATTCAACTTAGTATCAACATTATTTGATAACATTTTATATTATCAGGGAATGGTATAACAATGCTTCTTGTCGTACATGGTACCGACGTCGAAAACTAAGTTCAGCATTTGAAAATCCTTCAAAGATGGTTTACCCACCCGGTCATAGGTATACTCCTGAGCATAGTCCAGAAAGAACATACAGTCCAGTGAAAAGACCGCCTCCTAAATCATGGGAGAGCAAAATACCTTCCAGGGAACCGATTGATACCGAAATTGGTGTCATCAAGAGTGAAAGCCAGTAAGTTTTCTATCAACTTTATACGAACCATCTTATAGAACTTCATGGTTTTTACAATATTATTTATTTCACAGTTATCAAAATGGACCAGATACGTACCTGCTACAATTACGTGATACAGATTTTCCAGTGAGACTTCGAGAATATATGAAAGTGGCTCACAACAGAGGATTCTCACGACCAGTTTACGATGACAACTATGATTGGGGGGTAATGATTTTTAGTTTTAATAAGAAAATAAAAATAATTTGTTCTAATAAATTACTCTAATAAAAAAATCGATTTTTACAGACACCGGTCATCAGAGAACGTCGACGTTTTACTGATATCATGGACGAAGAAATAGATGATGAAAGAAAAGCTAGGATAAATCAGTACAGCAACGTTGATACAGGCACATTGAGACGATTGCGCCATGAACTAGGAACTCGTCTAGACTCTTATGCAGAAGCTGAAGCATTGATGGAATGCAAAAAAGGTGGTCACATGCCATTCTTCCGAGAAAAGCCACAAATCCGCCCAATCCAAGATGGAAAGCCTGCCGAATTGGCCTGTTATGCTGTCGGTGACCCTAAACCAATCATACAATGGTTTAAAAACGATTTGGTCATTCAAGAAAGCAACCGGGTTAAGATTACTGAAGACGACGAAGGAAGATCAATCTTAAGTTTTAATCCTGCTAAAGAACATGACATAGGAATTTATAAAGTGGTTGCTCGAAACAGAATTGGCCAGACAGTGGCTAGAACTAGGATTTTGGTAGCATCTGTACCTTGTGCTCCTGATTCACCTGAGGTACCAATTTCAAACTTAGTAACTATTTAGTTTAAATTCTATAATTTATTAAACTTATTTTCTTATGTTTTAGGGAGTTGATGCTTCCGAGTCAGAAATTCTTTTACGGTGGAAACAACCGAAGTATGATGGAAATTCACCTGTGTTGTGTTATAATTTGCAATACAAGGAAGGAGACTCCATTAACTGGAAAGATGTCGCTAGTAATATTGACCATGAATTCTTCCTAGTGAAAAATTTGAAACCGAACACAAGTTACCAATTTAGGCTATCTGCTAGAAATCGAATAGGGTGGAGTGAAAAAGGTATCCCAACAAAGTTACTGAAAACTCGTGAAGGTGGTTTGGGAGTTCCAAAAGTTCAGATGACTAGGGCAATGACACACCTTCAAGAGTTGACTGAGTCTGGTCAAGAAATTGAGGTCGAAGACCACAAAGTACATTTGGATTACAAGATTGAGGATGACCCAATTAATTGGACCACTGATGTCCTAGTAACCAGTAGATATTCTTTCATGTCAGAACTGGCACGGGGACAGTTTTCAGTTGTAGCAAAAGGATTAGATAAATCAAGTGACAGAGTGATAGTAGCGAAAATTTCTGAATACACGCCTAAAATTGAAGCTGAGTTTGAAGTACTAAGATCTTTAAGACACGAAAAAATTGCCTTATTGGAAGCAGCCTACAAGACACCTAAGATTGCTGTTTTCGTTATGGAAAAATTGCAAGGCGCAGATGTCTTGACTTATTTATCCAGTCGGCACGAGTACACTGAAAACTGCGTGGCCACAATAATAACACAAATTTTGGATGCTCTCCAGTATTTGCATTGGAGGGGCTACTGTCACTTGGATATCCAGCCAGACAACGTAGTGATGGCATCAGTTAGGTCAGTTCAAATCAAACTTGTTGATCTTGGCTCAGCTCATAAGGTGACCAAGTTAGGTAACCTTGTACCTCAAGTTGGACATCCAGAGTATAGATCACCGGAAGTTCTAAATGAAGAACCAGCATACCCACATTCAGACATCTGGATGGTTGGTGTTTTAACTTACGTTTTACTGTCAGGAGCGTCACCGTTCAAAGGAAAAGATGCCCACGAAACAAAACAAAATATAACTTTTGTAAGATTTAGATTTGAATATTTGTACAAAGAACTTAGTCAGGAAGCTACAAGATTTTTGATGCTTGTGTTCAAACGAATGCCAAGGTTGGTAAAAATTGATTCTTGTTATGTAGACATTTTGTTATTTGTTAAAACTAATTTTGTTATATTTAATTAAATAAAACGATTATAATTTTCAGTAAAAGACCAACAGCAGAGGAGTGTCACGAACATAGGTGGCTCTTGCCTACTGAATACATGATCAAAAGACGAGAACGTGCTGCGTTCCTCGGAAATCGACTAAAAGAATACTCCGAAGAATATCACGCTGAAAAACAAAAATTAGCCACTCAAAGTGACAGTCTGAAAGAAGCCTTCGGATCTTCTCGACAACTCATGCGATCGAACAGTATACAAGATGAACTGCTCACCACTATATAATAATTAGAAATAAGGGATAATTTTTTTCCAATTGTGTACGAATAATTATAGTTTCAGTCGAGTCTAGTCACTTGGAAAAATGTACTGCTTCGAAAGACCGTAACGAAGACTACGAATTACCGATAAAGTTTTGTGATTGTCATTGTTTTTATTTGTTAATATTTATTTGTTACAATCTATGACTGTTATTTATTCATCCATCATGTCATATACGCTGATCGAATTTTATTGAAGGTAGGCAAGTATGGAAGATAAATATTCTTCAGACATTGTGAAACAAAAATGGATTTTGAATAAGATTATTCAACTATTGATTCTGTCAACCTAATTTTGACAATTGAACGAAATATAAAAGCACTGAAAAATAAAGCAATCTTTTAATTTTCAATTAATTTATGTCCCAACGTTTGCTATAATAGTAAACCTTTGAAGGTGAATGATGTATTATCGATTAGTGATTTCGTCTCATCGTAATATCATATTCACTTACAAACTTTGAAAGCAAAAACATTGAAAAACTTGCCGTAAATCGTTTACAATGGAACCTTGATTCAGTTTCTGAGCATAATTTATCCTTTTTGACATCAACATGAAGTTTACCTTCCGCAAATTAATACCTTGGGAATGCGCATCAAAATGTCGTTTCAAACATTTGGATATTCAATGTTTTGAACAAATAGTTGGTAAGTAACAATGCAAATTTATCCAATCATGCCAGTGAAATATTTCTGATGGGGATGCTTACTGAAAACAAATTTCACAAATTATCCACTTGCCTGCAGTTAATTTTGATGTGAAACTTACTGTAATCTAGCACCCATGTCAAGCTTATTAAGGCTATTGGTTCACCCCAGGACAGTGTGGTAATAGTATTAAATTGTTAAAGCGGATAACCCGAAACAGGATCCTAAGATTTTAGCCCAAACCATCAGAATTAGCATTTTTCTTCAACTCCACTCATTATGCACATTTTTCCGTCACTCAAATAATTTCTTCGGCCTCTTTCACATGCGAAGCAGAAAAAATCTCAAACAGCGGAACGAATACCTGTACCATTCCTCTCGAATGTAAACATCGCGAGGATAAATTTTTAATATCGCCGAGACATGTGAAATAAAAGGAAAGCGGAAAGAAGAAGTGAATCGATTTGCCGTCACAAGTTGAAACGCGGCAACGAAGTGTAAAATTTATGCCCCGTTGGGACAAATAATTTATATTGTTCTGGTACATTTTTACGCGACACTTAAAAAAAAATTGAGATCCATCGACACCGGATTTTTCACGTTGCCTGCAGTTTAAAAACAAATCTCTGTCGATTTCTTTGCGATCCTACGTCAGCAGGAGTAACATTTTTATATCATCTCAATGAAGGTCCTTTCAACTTTTTAACTGCTCGTATAAAATATTAGGGAAAAAAACTGTTTACCCGGATGGGTGTTTTTGATCGTAACAATTTTCTACAAATTTATAATGCAATCAAAATTGAGTATTCACATTTGATTATCGCCACCGGGATGAACCGCTTTGGTTATGCATTTATGACCCAAAACCCCGACAAAAGCATAAGTTGATAACGATTTGGTGGGTGAACATAATTATCATGGCCATTATTCGTTGCAAATTGGATTTAACGCGTCAAAGAAATTCAAGTGTAAAAGCAAAACAGCATTATGGCTCGGATTTGGGCGCGCACAAAAAAGAAACGAGAATGTCCGAATAAAAGGGAGAATGCATCGCAATTTTAAACTGACGTCAGTTGGAGAGAGTCAGTTGTCGGACGCCGAAAGCTTTACAAAGCGCGAGGCGTGTGCCTTTTGAATGAAATCGATGGGCCTTTAAGAGGCCGACAGAACAGTGGGCGGGAGTAAACTGAACCCGAGTCCTCGGTACTCGTATAATGTCGCGAAAGTGGACAGCATGAAAAGAAAATTAAAGAGTTTAATTAAAAGGTTAATTAAATGTATGCGAAACTTGTGTGCCTTGATCATCCGAGCGTTTGTAATGAAAAATTTGCAAAAAAGTTGGAACCTCCAACTTTTTGCAATTATTTCTTTTTAACTTTTTTATACCATTGGCCATTGAAAATGCAAAGAATTGATCTGTCATTTTTAAAAGTCTGATGGATTTATTACGCGAGTAAAATTTTGGTTGTAGTAAAGAAAAAAGAAAATTTGATTTTCAGCCTGAGTTTCTCTCTCGAGCTTAAAATTTTCCGCAATTATGTGAACATCAACGCTAATAATGCAGTTCTGCAACGTATTTCGCTTCACACGGTCACGTTACCTTTGATCTTTTCAAGACGGGTTTATGAAATTTTTCAGAATTACGCTATTGCTGCAAATTGGCGTGTGTTCCAAATGTTATTTGTAGACCAGACTTTTGTGATTAAAAAAAATCACAAATTTTATTTTTAAATGAACTCAAACAAATTCAGAAAAAAGAATTTTGTCTTTTGACGAATTTACCATTTAGTTTTTTTTTTTTTNTTTTTTTTGAAATTTTTTCAATTT
>JAAMPD010000306.1:0-62613 GCA_025266255.1 Trissolcus basalis | reverse complement strand
TCTCCCACTGTAATCTCAATGAGAGTTAAGAAAAAGCAGTACTCTCCCACTGATATGAGTGGGAGAATGAGTCGTTTACCCGCACGTGTTAGGGAAAAAAAATTTGTTAAACAATTAATTTTCTTTTAAACGCAAAAATTGTAAGCTTAATGGTTACACCTAATTACAGAGTAAGCAGTCTTCAATCAGGTTCAATTAATACATCTAAAAATGCGCCTCTTGCCGACGCAACATAATACTCAATAAAAACATTTTCGCCAATCGGTGCATGGCATCGTCAATAATAATTTTGTCCCAACCTAATTAAATCTAGATCCCACGGTCATCACAATTGGAGTATTTTTAACACGTCGCTTTAACAGCTTCATCTACAACGAATTGCAAAACAACTCACCAATCATAAAATCAATCGCAAAAGAAAAGTTAACAATGTCGATCAACAAATTTTGGTCAAACAGAAACAAAATTTGTTAAAAAATTTTAAATATCAAAAAAAAAGTCTCACATTCACACTCATTCGTCTCAGAACTTACAAAGTAAAAAAAAAAAACAAAAATTGAAACAATAGTCATAAGATGTCGAAGATTCTAGATCTGCCTCGGTGTCAGAGTGATGTGGAATGTTTCCGGTGGTAACGCCACGCAGCCAGTCAGCATGTACTGTTTGAAATTTTCTGGATTCTTCGAGCTGACGTCGAAGTTTCGCAGGATCGCCGCCAGCAGGACGATGGTGCAGCCCTGCACGAGCTTCTGTCCTATGCACGTCCTTTTACCAGTCGAGAATGGCACGAAGAAGTCAGGTTTAGTGATGACCAGTTGGGCCTGTCCATTTTTGTCAACGACACTCTTCAGGAATCGTTCTGGCTTGAACTCCATATGATCCTCTCCCCAGTAAGTCTCCCCATGGTTGAGTTCGAGGTTGTTGAGATAAACCATCGTGCCTTTTTTCACAGTGTGACCGTCGATCTCAGTGTCCCTGGTGGCAGTGTGAGGAACTATCGGAGAGCTGGCTATTCTCAAAGTTTCCCACATGACTGCCTCAGTGTATGGGACCTCCGACCTCTTTTCCATCGAGATGACTCCGTCCTCCAAGCCCAGTCTTTGGGAGACCTCATCTATCTCTTCCTGGATCTTCTTCTGGACACCTGGTCTGATAATGGAATTGGCAAGGGCCAACGCAGCAAGATTGCCAATAGCCGAATGGCCACCCAAGAAATCTTCTAACTCGAACATGATGTGCTGCCAGTTCAGGGACGAGTCCTTGATCTCAAGCTGGTACAATAAAGCGTCAGTGAAGTCCCTCGGTTCCACATTCGGATCCAAGGTGGCGCGACGGTCGTCAACAATTTTCTTCAGGATGAAGGTCCTGATTTCCGCACCCCAGTCGCTGAGGTCGTTGAGGTACTTGGAGTAGAAGGGCTTAAGCGACGGCAGGAAGTCGAGGGCGCATCCCTGGTTGATGTCCCAGAAGATGACGTCGAACAGATGGACCATCCTGTTGAAACCTGGGTCGTCATATCCAAACCTCATGGAACACATGTACTTGGTAAAGATATTAGCCACACAGCGCTGCAACAGGGGCTTGAACGGATCCTGCCCACTGAGGAGTTTCTCCTGGTTCGGATTGCGAAGCTGCTTGATCAGTTCGTGGGCTTCGAAAACCGCCACCTGGGCCAAGTCTTTGAGTTGGAGACTGCCTCCTCTGGGGGAACAGAAGGTCCTGGCGATGGATCGTCTTTGACGTTGCAGGTCGGACCAGTCACAAAGAGCGAGTGCTAAAATCAAAAATCAATGAAAAGATCAGTTTGTGTTTATAACAATGTTTGTTGCGTGATTATAATGATGTTTTGAAAATAAATCAATCGGTTCGGATGTTGAAAAGCTGCAATTTGCAATGTAAATGTTGGGAGCTGCATAAAAAGGGGGGAAAGGATGCGTAGCTTCCTGTAGCTCAACCTTGAACTTGACTGCGCTTGTATGAGTGGCACTGGAGTCGCAGTGAAGTGTGTTTCATTTAGTTATTACGGCGACTGGAGGAGGGAGTGACGACACCAGGTAGCCTTGACCTTGAACTTCCACGAAATCGAAAAAACATTTGTCCCACCACTCGGACCGAGTAACACCGGATCAGGCGTTACTTTCTCGGTGGCCATCACTTCCAGGTGCTTCGCGATCCTCTTTGCTCTGCTCCCGATCCCGCATGCCACCCTTTTTCTGATTCTCGTTGAATCTCGCGCTATAAAACGAGCCGCAGTATCGTGCAATGGAAAACAAGAGTCCCTGCTGCAGGATCGTTGTCGAGATCGAGTTTGAGGAGAGCCGATGCGACCGATTCAACGAGTTGTTGATTCGATTGTCGATTCACTCTCGCAGCTTCCTGCTCCCTGTATTACGAGACCGCGTTTTTTTTTTTCAGTCGTTGGTTTTTCGGTTTTTCTCGTTTTTTGCTGGTACGAATGCCAGCCCCGTCAGTCCTTCGTGGACGTCCATCTCCCATTAGCCGTGACCATTTATTTTTTTACCTCGACCGATTCAATCCGATGCTACAGCCACGAAGGATCCTTAAGGTATCATATTTTTGTTCCAAGTTATGTAAGTTACCGCATCTCATGGCTCGAATTTTTTTACGTCACAACAAGCGACCGGCGAATAAAAAACGGTTGCCTCGCTTATGCTAATCTCGCTAGTTTCCTAGTATAATAGGCCAATTTTGAGATAAATCCGAACGATCGCGGTTTTTATGGGCCCAGACACCTGTCGCTCTTATCTCGGCTGTTAAGTTAAAGAGCTGTCCGGCCTTGTTATACCTCGGCTGAATTTCATCCCGAGTCTTTCACTGTCAAACGGCCCGCCTAATAGTTCTAATCGAACCCCTCAAGACGCCCGGTTTTATTCAAATTCTCATTTTATTCAAATGTTATACCTCCTCGATGAGAATTCAAATATCGACGGGTCGCCGAATACCTCCACGAATGGTTTTATCTCGGGCTCACTTTTCAACCCGGGGTTTCTCCGGTTTTGAAATGTCTTATCGCATATGAACATTTTCGGAACGAAATTTACGGTCTTGGCAATTCGAGAATACTGCGCGAGTTGATGTCGTTTTTGAATTTACATTTTTTTGGGGGGGACCGATAAAATTTAAAACAAATGCCAATTTTTGTGGCGTTAGATTTTTGATGAAACATTTGAGTCAATGTGTATGTAATGAAATAGTAGGAATTCTAGGATCATCGGTGGCTGCCCGGAAATACTTTATTCGATCAGTAGGTCATTAGGTGCGTGATCAAACTGATCCTGTCTTAACTGCTTTGAATGTGTTTTGCGAGGTAAATGATGATGAGACACAAGTTTCTGTATTGTTCACAAATGCTATTTAACCTGACTAAATGATAATTAAATTACCGATTGATACATATAATAATGCGGTACTTAAAAACGACTTTTCAGATAATGGAATCAAACGAAAATTGAAAACAAAATTAATATTTTGAAACAAAGTCTTTTGATACTTGTTTCGAAACATTCAAAACAATGTAAAAATTTCCATTAGAAAAACAATGAAGATTAACTTTTTTTTGCAGATTATTCAATTCTTTAAAATCATCTTTTCAATCGATGTTTATTAATTTATTTGTTTGATAACATTTTTTTAGTTGCATTCGTTTCTTTTTATGTTTCGTTCGCGTTTCATCATCTGTACCAATTAATATGTTTTCGATGGTTTTTAATTTTAATTCAGGCAATTGAAAGATCTGAATCAATATATTTTCAAAACATCAAGACATGTGCAATCAATTGAACTGAGAAATCGGAGCAATTTGATTATTAGTTGCACTGCGCACACAATGTTAGGGGGCACTAAACTTATCGAATGCATTACAATGTTGTTGAATGTCTTCTGAAAGTTTGTGCGCAGTATTATATTTATAATTGGATACCACGTTTTTTTTATTTAAACAAAAAATGAAATATCTATCTGTTGAATATTTTAGAAAAATTAGTCACAGTGATAGTCATTTGGAATCTACACAAAAAATTATTTAAATTATTCAAAATTAAGTTTGAAAACACTGTGATAAAAAATTGTTTGACTTATGTTTGTTATTAAGACTGCGTGACGAAATTTTTAAAGACAAAACTTTTATCAAACTGCTCAATTTTCATTTCAAGATCTGATTATTAGTTTGAAATAAATTACAGAATGATGATCACATTACAATGTTAATAGACAATGTCGATAGACATTGAAAAATAACCGATTTAAAAAATTTATCTGACTGATTTAACAAATAAACCTTTCCTGTTAATTGAATTAGGAATTCATTTTATTTTGTATGCCAGAGAGCTTATAATATGATACGTGAGAGATGTATTTTAAACAAAGATAAATAGTGAGATATCATTTCTGAATTAAGATCACACAAATTCAATAAATCTGTTAGTGAGAAATAAAATTCCTTTTTGTGCTTTCGAGCCTTAGGTTGAGAATAACTGGTAATATTAGATTGCAAATAAAAAAAATTTCAATTTTTGTCATGGATTACAAATGACTTAGAGATACTAATGTATATTATCACCAAGTTAACTCTCATTTATAAACAACATCCATTCATTAATCCTACGTGACAGAAATAATAAACTTATCAAAATTAACATTGTATTACTAATGGAATTCATCAAAAGTCATAAAAATTTAGATTGATTAACAAAAAGTGAAAAATATTTTTAATCTTTGTTCCTATACTAGTAATTTCGAAATTAAATGATGAACATAAAATTTTTCATGCGATCATATACGTGCCCTATAATCCAATGCAATTTCAATTATCGGTTCAATATAAAGTTCAATAAAATTATATAATTTAATTGAATTTTACTTTCTAAGCATCAGCGATCAAGTGACTCGAGATCAGGCGTCCAAGTGAAATCGAAAAAAACAAAAGAAATTTCCTGTTCAAAGGTACAAATTACTAATCCAAAAAACGGAAACTTTTTAGGCCACCAAAAAATTTCCAATTTTAGGTTTTTACAACTACGGAAAATTAATTTCTTTTTGTCAACATTTCAATATCTGCGAGCTCTTTCATATTTTCCGCAAGATATTTCAATAGTAACATTTTTTTCCACGCAGTACAAAATTTTATACAAAAACACCGGGGGAACAAAAAATCTTTTTCGAATATCTGCGACACAAAGGAAAAACAATTCAAGTGTATATGTAAATCCTATACCCACAGCTTCTTTTTCCTTTTTGCCACAAATACAATCCTACCAGAACAAAAAAAATTCAAACTGCACAACTTTTCAACATCCAGCGACCATAAAAAGAATCAAGTTTTAAGAGATTTTCATCCCTCTTAAAAAACTACAAAAAAATTGATTTTTGTTGAAAGAAAAAAATTGTGTGAAATTCAATTGCTTCTACAAAGAAAACTTGAAATGGACTTACAATTATTTCGGTCTCCTCCGAATAGTTGGTGAAACCTGAGGAAATCCGGTCGGCCGCCAAAGTGACTTCCCTTTGTGATGAGGACCTCCTTGATGAGTTCATAGCTGCTGATGACGATGCAATCGGTGGAGCCGAGCTTTAACTTGAACATGTCTCCATAATGCTTGGCAAGAGCGTTGAAACCAACGAATGGGCCGTCAGGGTGGTTGAGCAGATGGAGGTTGCCCAGAATAGGCCAGGGCGAAGGTCCAGGGATCTTCTTTTGGCCTGACGATTTTTGGTGCTTGTCTGTGCAAAAGACCTTGCACCAGAACGCATAGACGATAGTGAGCACAAGAATAGCGAGCAACATAAGTGTCATCATCTTGACAGTCTGAGTGAGTCTCGGTTCGACTTGGTTTTGAAGAAAGTTGTTACAATGTTACAATTTGGGTGGTGTCGGAAATTTGTACCGGCCCGGCGCGTGGTTACTGACAAGTACCGTTAGATGCGAATTGGCTTGCGAATCGACATTCCTGTCGTTTAGAAGTACGCGACTATAAGTTCCCTCGGCTCGCGCGCTGTCTTAAGGAGAAACGGCCGTCCTAAGAGGGGATGCGAAAAAAGACGGGTGGCGATGCGACGGAGACAACGGTATCACGCGAGTCAACTCGATGGACACCGTCTAAGAACTGACCACGATCCTTAGGGAGTTGTCTGTTTTATCGCACGGGAAAGTTTATGGAGGTGGGACGATCCGCAACCCACCGTTTTTTTCCTACTCCCTGATCTTCCACCACTTTTCTCGGCCGTGGTCCAAGTTCGCGATGGGGATGGATCCATCAGAGAGCATAACTTTTCTTGGGCCCCATAAGACGCCGCAAAATTCGTTCAGCTCGTTTCAGTTAATCCTTTTCTGCATGCAGACAAAAAAAAATTTGCCTCCTTTCATGAATTAATCGACATCTTTTAATTGTCAGTAGGCTCGGCGTCTGGGTGATGTCTGATTATGTAACTTTTTTCATCAATTTTAACTGGACGAGACCAGAAAGGAAAGATCAGTTGCATGATTAACGATATAGTTTTAGAGCTTTGTGCCAATTAAAAAAAGTTTTTTTTGTGATTCCGTGTATTTGATAAGCGTCATAATTTAGTTTAAATTATATCATTTCAAGGATCGATTAAATTCAATTATTAAGTGAATAATTGCTAAAACTTTGATCTAATCAAACAAATCATTATTATAGCACATTAGAGAACCGCGAGTTTTTATGTTGGCAAAAACTTATCGTTCGCAAAGGACCTTATATTAGCGGCGTGGTTTTTTATTCAGAACCATTTTTATCTTGGATAATTAATGGACGCTTTTTGTGACGTTCTCAATTAAAAAATTATATCAAAGAAATTTGCAGCTTTTTGTCGTGATTCGGGGTGAGATGAAGTGAAACTTGTACCAAAATATAGATTGACAATTATGCTGAAAATTATAATAAACTTTCATACATTCATTTGATATAGGTAAAACAAAAATTGAGGTCTAAAATTTGTTCAAATCATTATATGAGATTTTCCAATTTTACTATGCCAATTTGTTCTTGAAAATGAAATTAACATGGGTTTAACAGTTTGGAAATGGTGTGAAAACATTTGTCAAGTTAAATATTTAGGGTTGATAAGACGCGTGAATCGGTTGAGTCATTAAATGATTTAATTAATAATTAAAATTTATTCTTTGTAATCGGCAAAAATTTATGTCATCGTTTTGACCTCAATTTAATTGGCAGATACAATTAAAATTGTAGGTACATTTTTTTCGGTTTTTTTATAATTATTTTTTGTTCTAATTATACAGCTTTTTAATGTTATTAAATATGAATAAAGACTATTCCTCTTATTGGTAATTTAAACGGATTTGAAGCAGTCGAAAAAAATGTGCAACCGGATATCTTTAAATGACAATTAAAATTACCAAATTTGGTGACTGGCTTTTTTGCTACACTTGAAATTTCATTAACTTCAGGAAGTTCGATAATTCACAAAATTGATAGTTAACTTAAGTTTGGTATGTGAAAATCAAATTGGTAATTCAGAAATTAAATAAACGTTAAACTGTATACAAACAAAATGTTTATATGTTTGTACTCAGCGAATTTCAATTACCAACTTTGATTTGTTCAATTCATCAATAAATTTGTAATTTTCAAAATGATTGATCTTTCAATTCATTCACTATACAAGTTTTCATATAAAAAAGACATTTTCTATGGTTCGTACTGATTTGCGATTTAATTGAAATATCACTTATCAGGATAGCATTGAGTTTATTTCGGCAATTGAACCTTTTTTACGCATTTTTTTATATTTTATCAGCTAAGCTGAACTAAAAATAATGATCGTTCCGACTGTGACGACACATAATCGCTTATAATTAAATCAAACGTTAATGCATTTTTCCTTGCTGATATTCCAACACTGATTGATATTTAATTTTTGAGTTTCCCTATTGGTATCAAAGTCACGTGGCATCGAGACACCTTATACCAGTTTTTATTCCTTCATTTTCGGTATCGCGACAATTACCACCTAATTAATTATTATTATATAATAAAGCCCAAGAAAATTATTGGATGGTCGATTTGTGCCAAATCATCTAATGTTTCTCGACGAGTCATCTTGTGTCGTAAAACAGTTTCGAAATTAAAAAAAAACGTGTACATTATCAGAGTTCAGGTGCACGAATAGAAACAATTTGTTATCAACACGCGCTCATATGTTATTAAATCATCAAAACATCATATTAGTCTCAAATCATTGTTTATTTATAGTTCTTGTTCGAATTATAGTATTCATTATTATTCTTTGTCAGATGCTAATTTGAATTTTCTGTTTGTCCACAAAAAATTAAAAATTAGTTCTTCATGATTTGATGACACAATATCGAGTCTCTAATATTGATAAGCCCGACAAAATGATGACAAGCAGACGACACCTACCCCCTCTTTGAAATTGATTTAAAAATAAATCAACATTAAAATTTAATTGAAGACAATTTTTGTCTGACAAAAAAAATGAAAATTTTTTCATCAAGGCGGCTTTACAAATATTTTTTCTAGATGTTTCTTCGAGCCTCAAACTTGAGTTTAAATAAAACCTCAACTTAAACGTTGGACTGTCAATCTGAGTGAAAATTGATTGACAATCAATTAAAGCTTAAGTGATAATCGGTTGAAATTTGAGTTGATAATTGAAAAGAAGCGTTTCTATTTTGTAATAATGCATCGCTGTTAAAGAAGACCCATCAGTTTAACGCATTTTTGATAATTGTTATTTATCGATATGGAGGGGACTTGAGCTATTCTATTTCATATATATATAAGATACGCTATAAAGTTACCCGAATTCCAGTTACTGTAGTTTTTTCAGAAGGATCAGATGTGACATCGTTTCATTACACATTTGTTCAATTTTTTTCTTCTAATTAGTACAGTGCGTGAAATTTAAAATTGATTTATAAATTAATATAGCCATTATAGGATCAAGGATTTTTTAAATTTGAACAGTAAGTTTACAATCATTATCTAACTTGCATTAAAAAGTGGGACAAAAAATTATTCACTGACCACGGTCTATGGTAAACTATAATTTTTATATTCAAACATAAGAAATATGACAAAATGTTGACGTTTAAAGACATTAACAGTTTCACATACAGAAATTGTTAAATTACTAAAATCGTCATTAATACTAAAATAAACTATATCATATAAAATTTTTTTTTCTCTTTAGAACTGAGTTACGTGAATTAAATTTGTACAATCTTGAATTGAACTTTGGAAAAGATTAATGGACAAATTTTAGTCACGTATTAGAGATGTTGCATAGCATTTAAACATTATAGAAGAAAACAACTGATTTCAGTTCAAATTACACAAAACAACTTGAGTGACAAATTCCGTAGATCTGTTGGCATTCATTTTTATCGCCAGATCAATTTATTTCATTCGAATTCTTGTTTTTATTTTGTTTATGAAAAAAAAAATTGTTTCACTTAAAATATTTTTTCTTTTCTAACAATTTTCTAATTACGATGATTAAAATGAAACAAATGGAGATCGAGAAATTGGATGCAAATTTTTTCAAGGACCAACACTAAAAACATTCATACATAACGCATAACTCAATATCCATCTAGATAGTAAGAGTAGATTCCAAAGTGTCAGAATCAGAAAAGGTGTGACAAAATGCAACGCGTAATCAAATTTATTTAACGAAAGGTTTTATAGCGAAACTTTGTCTGAATTACCCCACTCTCTGAAATTCTCCCTTTCTCTGATTCTTCGATGTTACAACCTTTATATATCCCATCGATCGTTTCATCTTTCTTCAGAAGCCAACCGGGCAGTCGTTCCTGAGGGACACAGCTACATGCCACGATTTCTTGACAACGACGCTGTTTTACGCAAGATCGGCTGTGGACCTGAATAAAAGGGGAATAGGGCCGGCTCAGATATATCCTATCTCGCAGGAATTCCGTGTTAGCAGAAGCGCGCAAACGTGTTTCGATTAGCTACTCTTCACGTATCAAAGATGGTAAGTCTCATCCATCGAGTTATTCTGATTGCTCATTATCATATTACTTCTACATCTCCCAGATCTTATCAGTCTAAAATTTAAGATTAAAAATTTCCGAGACCTAAATTTTAGACTGCGTTTAAAGTTTGAGTCTCAAAATTTTATTTCCCTTCACTTTCATTTCTTATAGTTTGATATAATACGGTTCAAGTTTTATGTATAACTTTAAATGTTCGAAGCGTTTTTTGTAGCACGTTCAAAAACGTTGAATTTTGGAGCGTCCAACTTTTTTTTTAGGTGGTATAGAATTCTTTGTTTCATTATTCAAATATTAAGTGAATTATCAGAAATTTGATTTTAGATAATCACACGAGGCAAGAAAAAAATAACATGAAATCATGTTAGTAAGAAAAAGTGCAAGATAACCAAGTTACATAAGTAACATGACTTGAGGTTGAATAAATTTTTCGAAACTATGGTGGGTTCCAAAAATGCTAACGCGGCTGTGGCGCTCGGGTTTCAAAAACACCGATTGCCTTTACTTGATTCTCACGTTGTGATTCTGACGTTACACCTTGTCGTCAGTGACTCACGCCAGAAATGTGCGTCTAGATCCACTTTTATCTGCTAATAAAAATTTATTGTATTTAAAATATAAAATTTCATTCATCAGCAACTTCTGACGACTTTTTTTATTGATAAACTGAAAATATAATTCCAACGACAAAAAAATACAGATAATGGTTCACATTTTTGAACTGATATTTCTAATTTTTTTAAATATAAAAAAAGGTAGCCGGCAAGCCTGAAACAATTATTTCGATCCAATTTGTTCAATTTAGTTCCACTTTGCGAAAGTGAATTTTGTACCTTGGATGTATTCACAGGATGCACTTGAAACTGCTCGCATCTTTTTATACTTTTAAAAGAAAGAGGAAAGAGATTGAGGTGCATTTCGTGCCCGCACGTAAAAAAATCGGCACGAAAATAAAACGAGAGGCAGGTTATGCTCGCAAGGAATTCTATTAAATATTGGGATAGGTAAGTTTGAGCGGCAGAATTTAAGGTCAAGGTCATTGTTTTCAATTTCACACTCGGATGACTCGCCTGACGGTTCAGTACAAATTTTTAATCATGAAATTCTTCATTTTCATTCTCCTGAAAAAAAATAAACGATAAGGACAAACAGAAAAAGAATGCAAAAACAAAAGAGAAGAAAAAATCGCAATGACATTACTATTGGAATATAAATTTTATCCGAACAAAAACTCCTTTGAGTGATAAAATAATTGGACGATAAAAATAACGAACAGGTCCTTCTTAAGGACTTAGACGTTTATTTTTCATCTAAACTAGTATATCGTTGTAAATAAGAGAAAAAAAATGACCCTTCCTAAAGTAGCAATTTGTATGATAGATTTATGTGTCGAACAGGCGACTAGAATGAAGGTGTACATGGATAGAAAATGTCCAATCAAAAATTATAGGGGATACAAAATAATTACAAAAGTCGGCGTGGAATTTAAATGAAAATTTAATGCCACAATTTCCGCGTCGGCAATTAAACTTTTTCAACAAATCGAACTCGTTGAAGAAAGTTTGTAAACAAATTGGAAGGGAGCAAATGGTGAGACAGAAAACGCCAACAACAAAAATGTTTATCAATTTATACGGCGATAAGTATCGCCGTTGCGGTGGGGAGGAACAACAAAAAAGGACAAACCGCGAGTTCTTATTTTCTGTACCTTTCGTTACGACGCGCCGAGTGTGTAGCAACACGCAAGAATACTGTAAATCTATAAGGAAGAGTCAGTCAAGTTCAGGGTCGTCCGGTTTGTTAATTGGCCATCTTCCCTCGACGGCTTTTGAAGGAAAGGAAAAGGGACTCATCTCTCCAGGGTGTTATAAATAATCGACCAGCTGATCGATTATCAACTTAGCCGTGGTGATATATCTTTTTTGTTATCACACTCTGCTGACGCATTTTTCAATCATTTGAATTTAATGTCGCTTGAAATAGTTTGATCTTTTATGTTTTGGTTCGGACGATTTGTTCGCAAACTTATCATTGGAATTATTTTATTTGATAGATTTTGCTATAGCAGTATGGTATTTTCGGTATTTTCAAAAGATTGAAAACGAAAAAAAAGTGGTGAAACAAAATCAATCTCGGCAGAATAGAAAAAGGGCAATTTTAAGCGAATTCTCGGAAGATGAATTTGGTCTGCGGATCTTGGAAAAGGGACCTGCTTCCGATGCATTAGAGAGAGACGAAAAATAGGTTTCGTTTCGGATGCAAATTAGATAAAGAGCGTAGAAATGTTGTGTATTCGTATAATAGAGATGGTTTGGAAATTATATAATCAGTGACGGACGGTAGCCTGTTTTTAAGGATGAACCCTAATTTTCGGATACGAATGAGCTACTTCGTAATTCATTGTTGTAAGAATGCTAGACTTTCTACCTCGGGCTGTACGACGCCGGAATGTTTTTGATCTGAAACGATAACGAAAAATAAAAGACAAATGCTCATTGAAGGCAATTAAAAAGCAATCACTATTTTTATTGTCGGTGTTCAATTTGCATCTCTTTCTTCATCATTGAAGATCTTTTTTTGTTGTAAGCTAAATTTTTACGCCAATTGCGCGTTGAAATTTTTTTTTCAAACGAAATATCAACTTTAGATAAACAAAGTAAATTTGTTATACTTCTATCTCGATTTCTTTACATACATTTTATCTCTTTCTTTCATTTATTTATCGTTTATTTATTTAACTCGATATTGACTTTATCTGGAGAAAAATCTATAAATTGCAAAAGTGGAATACATTACATCAGTGTATATACAAAATTGTTAAATTAATCTTGAAAGTATTTTACATAAATGTTGTTAGCATAAATAAATAAAATGTTGGATAACTTTTATTGCCGTCGATCATCTTTTAAAAAAACTTCAACTTTTTAAACACTTTTAATGTTATGTCAACGCCAATAGAAGAATTTCTTGACTCTAATTTAATTTTTACATTAATTTAATTCATTCCTACATAGTAGCTCATTCCCAGATAGATGTAGAATCCTTGATCAGGTTTTACTACTAGTTTTTTCTTCTTCACATCCCTGAATCAATCGTTATATCACAGCAGCCAAAAACAAAAATGTGAAAACAAATTTTGTTGCATCTGAAATAATTGCAGGATTAGTTTTTTTCAACAGCGACATAAAAAGTGTGAAATCAATTATGCCCAGTTTGAGTTGCAAATTTTTTTCAAGACCATGCCCTTGAAATATGGCTGGAACTGCAACTGCGCAATTCGGCCAACGTCGATTGCCCGACCCAATAAGACGCAAAAAAAATGAGAATAAAAAAAAGGGGGCGCAAAAGTGTTGTGGCATGTCGGTCAAAAAAGGGCATCAGAGACGTCTACTAAATAGGACGACGTTGAGAACCAAAGGGGGGTAAAGCAAGGGCGTGGTGAGTTGGTCAAGTCAATGGCGAGTTTTTGGCGAGCCACCTGCATCATCAAAATCGATAGCCAGCCTAATTTATTTTCTCGTCTCTCCTTTTAGCGATTTTGTTTTTGCCACTTCAATCATGCTTCTATCTTCTCTTACCCTTGCTCGCTCCTCCCCTTGCTTATCTCATCATAAATTTTTCGAAAAAACTATTTCTTTTGGTTTCATTTGTTTCCTTTCTATGAATTTCGTTTCTTGAATGATCCTTTCAGATTATGCTCCAAAGATCACTTCCATTTTCAACGAAGTCCAACTTGTAAATCTCATTTTGGGATGCCCAAGGAAAAAGAAATTTCTGGAACAGTAAAAGTTTCGCTTCAAATACTGATAACAAATTTGGACATTAAAAATACAGGTTGTTTTTTGATCAGGTTATTTTTGGATTAAAATTTTTAGGATGGTAAAAGTCGGGAGAAAAAAAGGTGGGTTTTTTTTAATTTCGATGAAAAAAATGTCTGCCAATGAATGGTTTGTACTAAAAATGATTGCACGAGGCGGCATGAATATTTATAAGAAATTGAACAGCAATGGCAATGGCGGGTATGACAATTTCCAATACCCGGCCCTTGCTGCTCGTTACTTGAATTTTCTTTTTCTTCGCGTTTCAATATATACTTTTAGTGAAGCGTCTTTGATGTGTTTACGATCGGAGCTGACTGAGGCGCAAACGTAACTTGTGCACCATCCAAGGCAAAAGGGATTTGCAAAAAACCTGTTTGGGTCATTTTTCGGGCCTATTTGCCTTTCAAAAGGACACAATTTTGTCTTGCGCGGAAAATTAACGCGGTTTGACTCTCGAAGCTCGCTCTGTTAATGAAATTTTATTTCGTCCCACCAGTGGGTCCACTTTTTTGCTCTCTCATAAATGCCTCGCACCACATTTTTCGACTCTTTTTTTGGGACAATTTGTTTTCAGATGTCCCGTTTATTGATGCGATATCAGCTTATTATTCCATTATTTTGGTTTCAATTTCATCTCAAATTAAAAATGAAATCGATAATGAAATGACTCGGATGACTATTCATTTTCAGTCTCGTGAAAAAATGAGACTCAAAAATAAAATACCATCGACAATTTTTTGTCGTCGAACGTCTAAAACTTTGATTACAAACTTGGATCTTAGAGAGACAATTCCTACTGCGATAAAAATGTTGAAAAATAGACAAATATATGACTATCGGTCAATTAACAAATAACAAAATTGTAGTTATCTGCTAATGAACCGAACTATCGTTCAAAGTAGATTGTTTAAAATTCATATTCGACAATTTCGATTACCAATTGAAAGTGATAAAATGATCGTCGTTGCGTTTTAAATTATCGAAACGGTGGCGTCGACTATGGCAACGAAATGATTCCGAATTCAATGATTTCCATTTGCGAGTTCAAAAAAAATGCTTTCGTCAGATGACGTCTTTTCGAAGCCCCGACTGAATTATTAATGTAAAAAGTTGACGACACCGAGATGTAAATACTTCCTCGAGATGTTTAGGATTTTAATAGATAATCCGCTTTTTTGTTGGTACCCAAAAAATTTATTCCACCTCTCACGTGTCCGAGTGTTCACAGTTGCATTATTTTCAACCATCATCTTCTGAATTTATATCGAGCATTGTTCGAAAGCTCGCACGACGTACACCTATTAAATTAAACCAAATTTCCAAAACTCGCCAAACTATCGAATTAAAATTCACAACCCAACGTCACATCTTTTTTATAATTATCATTTGGCCAAAATTAGTATATACAGAATTAAAACAAAAAATTAGATGACTATTAGTTTGGACAGAAATTTAAAAATGCAGACTCAGAGTCGGTCGGAATTTAAAACATTGATAGATCTCACACGGTTACTTAAAAGTTTCCACTTGCACCTGATTTCTCGTCTAAGAAAAATGATCAGAGGCAGAAATCTGGAGGGGGCGTTTCTTTTTCTGCCACACGCGCAATTACCGGTTCCCCTTTTTGGCGTTATATAATCCCTGATGGAAATTCGACAATCGTTGCCTCAATGCGCGATTTATCAAAACGATAAATTTTTGATAAGAATTCGAAAGAGGACAGACTGCCGGCGACCAGCGAGATCTCTGATGTATGTATTCGTGTCCGGAGCATGCATAATGCTCGTCTCATCTAAGCACCTCATAAGCAGAGGCCAACATACATTTGGATACATTGCCCGTGAGCATATATAAGCCACACGGTTATCCCAATCAATTTCAGTTTCTCAATCGCGCCAAGACGAAGATGCGCGAAAAACAATTTCGAAATCTACTTTATCACCGATTTTGGCATAAGCTCCATTAGTTTGTTCTCAATTAAAAAATTTTAATCGCGCAAGACGTTTACGAAGAAAGATTTCAGGTTCATTTTTAATTTCTTTTGGTGATAAATTATTGTTTGTTTCATGTTTCTTCTTTTTTTTTGTTCCGGACAGTTCGCCCAAACGCTCAGGATAGTCACGTCCAGCATGCGCCACGAGTTCCATCACCTGCTGGTTCTGTACAAATCGTATCATACGTCGACGAACTTTTCAGTTCTAATCGGCTTTGCTATCGCCCTCACTATATTCATCTACTTTGCATTTGTCTGGAAAATGAATTTGATTAGAGTAAGTATGAATCATTTTTTGTTTGATCAATTGAAATTCAAAATATAAAAATGTGAACATTTCTGATTCGATAATTCAGGCGCACGTGTTTGTTTTTTTTTTTTGTAATTCAGATTATGTCATTCGTGACAAACTAGTTTCCAAATTTTAACAATGAATTTCATTATCTTTTATATCTGTTTGAATATAAAGTTATGATCAAATATTTTAATCTGAATTGCAGTAAAAGAAATTTCAATGTATCTTTTGGATTGTTAAAAAATGAAACTGGTTGATTACGATATTTTTATTGACGTTGAAGTATCGGTTGATTTTTGTTTTTTATCTCTCCATTCATGTGGTTTTGATTTTATGAATCGGAATGTTTTCAATTCACATGCAGAAAAAAAATGTCATTGTCTATAAAAAATGAAACCTGATTGAATTCACAGGACTGCAGAAAGTCGAACACTGCAGACGCAATGTCGATGGGTCGGGCAGTGGGAGAGCTGCCTCCTGTTTATCCTAACGGCTGGTTTGCGCTTCTTGAAAGCTCGCAATTAAAGCGGGGACAAGTAAAACACGTGTCTGCCCTCGGCGAGAATTTTGCCGTGTTCAGGTATGTAGTCGACCTTCGGTGCGCATACATCACTGTAAATATAGAACTTCGTTACATCCTATTTTTTTCGTCTATCCAATCGTTTACGCTCGTCAGTCGCTTTGCATACCGAAAAAACGCGCTGCTCATCGGCATTTACACATCACTGACAAATTAATTCCATTTCCCTTTTTTTACAACTCTTTTTTTCTCTTCTGCTTTATCTTTTTTTTATTTTATTTTTTTCAAGTGACACTTTTACTTGTTTCATTTTTAATTCCATTTGAATTCAAGTTTATTTATATGTATTCCATCAACGGAAGCATGAAACTATTGTGAATCGTAGATAAGACAATTTGACTGACTGTATGAATAAATAAAATTTAGACGGATGTAAACTGATAACAAAAATAGATTTTTTTATCGCTAGAGATTAGTTTTTTTTGCGCATTATAAATTAGATTTGAAATATGATTTCTCTCTGATTTTAGAACCAAAAGAGGAACTGTCAGGATTCTTGACGCCTACTGTCCACACCTGGGCGCCAACATGGCCATCGGAGGAAAAGTTAAGGGCGACTGTTTGGAGTGTCCCTTCCATAGCTGGGTTTTCGACGGCAAAACTGGAGCCTGCGAACGAATTCCGTACTCTAAAAAAAGTAATGATTGAATCCGCAATTTTCATATCAAACAAACATTTATTTTTGAGTCCCAAATTAATTTATAATTTTCTTGTCATTTAAAGTACCTGCTGGAGCTACAGTGAAATCTTGGAAAAGTTGCGAGATCAATTCCTATATCTTCGTCTGGTATCATGCAGAGAACGATGAACCCACCTGGTGGCTAGAACCCAACGAAAAAATTCAGAGTGGTAGTTATGTGTACCAAGGTCGAAATGAATTTATCATCAACTGTCATGCACAGGTACAAATCTGAAGAGTACATCATGAAAATCTGAAACACTAACAACAGATTAATAACAAATAAAACAAATGTATTTTTAACAATTACTGATTACAATAACGGAAAAAATATTTTATTCTGTTTAGGAAATCCCAGAAAACGGAGCAGACCTTTACCATCTAAGTGCAGTTCACGGCCCAGCCGTGTTTATCGGTGAGAAACCAATGTTGGCATATCACGACTGGAGCAACGCATCCTGGCAGCCTTACTACGATGAAGGCAAGATTGACGAAAGCTTTCCAAACGATTCAACGAAGAAACACCGAGCGAAGACTTTCCTCCAACAGAACTTTGTTTTCTTCAACTTAACATCTTTTCTGACATTGGACGTTCGAGCGGAGCAGTTTGGACCTGGCTACGTTGAGCTTGCAATAGATTCCTTCATAGGTCAAGTGTACATTCTGCAAACTACGACGCCCCTTGGTCCGCTTCTGCAGCGAGTCACTCATACAATGTTTTCGCCTCGGATACTCGCGCCGTACGCCAAGGCCATTCTTTTCGGTGAGACCGTCATGTTCCAGAGGGACGTGGATGTCTGGAACCACAAGAGGTTCGAGAAACGTCCTGTCCTGGTCAAGGAAGAGAAACCCATCCGTAGATACCGACAATGGTACTCGCAATTTTATTCCGAAAATAGTCCTAAGTACGTTTGTAAGAATGACCTCGAGTGGTGAACAGAGTTTCGCTGTTAGCGAATCTGTTTAGTAGGATAAATTATAAATGATGAACTTTCGTTGCAAGTGATCGAATGGCCTGAATGAGACTGAGATTTTGCATAGATTACGAAAGGATTAAATATTCTATTGCAAAGTATTATGTTCGATTCTTTCAAATCATTGATCATGCATTTTTTTTACACCTGTAGTACCCGTGGATCTTGTGAAATACATGTTAAATATTTGAGATGTTTGATACGCAATGGTATATTTATAGAGATCACGAAACAAAAAAAAATGAAATCGTGTTTGAAGAGTCTTATCACAACCATTTACAACTTGTTGTGAGATTTCATTTCTCTGCACAATTTGAGATTCGCATTCTGTCTTTATTTTTTGTGGGTATCGTTTTCAGTAAGCTGAGTTGAATTGTATAACAAACGATGAACCAAACGAAAAACAAAGAGACAAGGCTTAAATGTTATTATCGACTATGAAGACGATCCTTATATAAAATGTAACACAAAATGAAATTTTCTTACGTGACCGTTACGGAAATGAATTCATGAATGCGAATTTATTGTGAACGACTAGGAAAATTTTGTAACGCATTACAGGGAGTAGTCATTGTAAAAATGTTATAGATGGAATAACAAAACTGAAACTAGAAGCTATTTATAAATAAATGCATAAACGACAAACTTGGAACTTAAACTGGGCACTGGAAAGTTACCTTTCAGTAATACCTCACATAATATAAATACTGTCATTTCATTTGTATTTAGACTCTTTTACGAGTAAGTTGTAAATAATCTAGCAATAAATCACAACCGCAACATTGTATTGCAACGTCGAAGATTCATCGCAAAAATTTGATATCTTTCATGAGGAATGTGGCCTGAAAATAAGTCAAGTGTTGATAATAAAAAACTGTACAAGACAAGATGAGACTTTTGGTAAAAAGAATCTTAGACATGACTGAGTGAGAACAATCAATAATGTATTGTTCGAACTTTTATAAATGTACATCGTCGTAAATTTCACATCTTTGTAAATCATCAAAATAAAAATCATTCACATTTTTACGGTTACAGCTTGACAAGTAAAAAAGGTCGGCATTGTACTTAAAACACTACTGTGACTATAAAAAAGAAAGTTAAATTCGAGCTTCTCTCGACTAATACTTATAATGAATTACAGTCGACAGTGTCTGCGTAATTTTTTATACACTCATCTTCGTTAGGATTCCAAACTTGTTGTTTTTACAATCAACTTCCGCGTAGGCATTACTTTATTCTTTGTTCTACTTGCGGTTACTGGATTGGTACTGGTTTGCAGTAGTAAACTACGCGGTAGGTGGTTGTAACCAGAAATTTTAAAGATTGATTAATCTATTTTCTTCGCATGAATACAATGTATAAATAAATTATATTTGTGTATAAATACAAAACAAATAAATTGTCAATTCAATTGTCATGTGAACCAACTTGAAATTAAAAGTGACTTTCTAAAATTCAAATGACTTCTTTAGTAATTATTTGCTAAATTAATCAGCGGCATTGAATTGAAGAAATGATGATAAATTGATTCGCATAATTCATCCCCGCATTCAACAGGCACTTGGAGGGCCAGGTGGATTAACTAATTTCATCTACAAGAACAGAAATCTACAATTACGTATGGAAACACTTTGTATTGCATTGATGATTGGGAATGAAATTAATAAGACAATTAATATCGAATGGTAATCAATGTTCTCTCATTTTTGTCTTTTTCATTTCTCTCTCTATCGAACGCTCGCCTGTTCGTTTAATATTGATATCACAGAATAAACTTTTTCTTTTACTTTATCTCTCCCTTGTTCTCTTCGACTAAGAACGAGCTCGGCACGCTGGACTCGTGCGACGCCTAGCTCCAAAAATCGACAATCGTACAAATGTATTATATAAAATGATGATGTATAGTCATACATTTAATAAATAGTTTAAGGTTGCGTTTATCTTTGTACAAAATCATTTGTGCGCATCTTATTAGGATTGTTATGTCATTCATTAAACGTTTAAATGGATACGAATATTGAATAATTGACTCATTATTCCATTCGGTACCTTATTTCAAAAATGAACAAAAAAGATTAGTATCAATTTTGATCAAAATAAAAAATCATCATCGGAACTTTGAAACAAACAAAAACTTGAAATGCATTGAACAGTTGAACCTACGCGACAAAAGCTTTGTGCCCACGTATACTGCGTAGCTTTTTGCGCAACGACGTCACGAGATCGGAGGGCTGCACGACAAGGGACACGTCGACACCGACGGCGCCAAGTTTCTCGCGCACGCCACCGTCGAAGATGTTGAGTGGACGTCCGTTAAGCTCTGTGACGGTCCACGTGACCCTGCTGTCATCAGGCATGGTTTGATCAGCAGGACTCGTAAAAAGCGTGAGACCAGCCGTCTGTGCGGTCTCTGACACTCCGACGATTTCATTCTCGATCACATCGATGCCGAAGTCGTCCAAGTCGGAATTCTTTTTCAAGATGAGCACTTTTGCGTGAGGTAGCCTCTTTACCACGACATCAACCTGGAATACAACAGCATGTGAAAACAATTTTTTTGAATCGATGATAATAATCACTGAAGTTACAAATGTTTCAACTCACTCGAGGCAAAGAATAATTTTTTAGAATACTCTTGATAGCTGCGACATTCGCCGGCACAACTCCGGCAACGCTCAGTACCAAATCTCCTATGTGGAGCACATTGTACAATAAAGGATGCTCTCGCTGTTTCCAGCCTGCGACCCTGCAACCAATCATTTCATCAAAATGAATTTCAAAATAAAACGAAGATTACTCCATAATTAATTTTATAATGAAAATTTCAGTTCAACTATGAGATTCAATTCTTACCAAATCTGTCCATAAGTTTCTACAAAAGCAATACTATCTTTGCAATCCCTTCTGCCAAGCTGCAAGCGCACTCCAGCAGGATGGCTTATTTCCTTCTTCAGCTGAGCGACCTGCTGCTCCCTCAGAGTCATCAGCCTCCGACCACTATTGCCCGACCTATTTTCCCTAGGCGGGGGTGCTGGGTTCCGTATACCCGCAGCACTTCTGTACTCCATCAAAGCGACGTACCGCTCATTACCTCCATTATTTTGTTGACTCTGTTCGTTGACATTCAACCTGGACACCTCTTCAGTCGGAGCAGCTGTTGCAGAGGACGATGCTAAGAAGATACTTTCATAGCTGGAATTCTCCTCGGTAGCCAAAGGGGCCGGACTTGCTTGAGGCCGCGGACTTGGACTTGGCGCGGCTGACCGCAGAGCTTGGGTCTGTACTCGTGGTCGACGCTCTTCTACCTGTGACTCGTCGAATGTGAAAACAGTCAAAGGATTTGTATTTTCACTCGATGGTTCACGGGTCGCTGTTGAACTTGATGGCATTGTTGTTGGAGTTGTAGATGCGGGTGTTGGGTCCGATGATCTGGAACAAGCAAATTGATTAAGTTGTTTTCAAATACAATTGACAATCGCTTGATTATAATTATAATTACAAGTTTTAGTTTTACATGACAAAATGAGATTAAAAAATAATGATGAAAATCAGAGATTGTTTTGAGTGTTTGCAACAAAATTTGATAATGTGATACTAATAATCTCAATTACAAATTCAAATTCACTTTCTAAACAAACGTGGAAATGCAAAATTTACCCAGGTACAACAGGAGGCGGTGGCAAAGGACTAGTTGGATCCCTTGTGGCAATCCTCTCGGGTCCTTTTGAATAAATGTTTTCCTTGGGTCGTAGGATTTTCATGTCTGTGAGTTTTCTCGTGACCACATGTACCCAGTCGTACATCATCTGGTAAGTGGAAGCAGCCAACCGGACCACCCGATCGTCGTTGAAGTTGATGCAAAATTCGTAGTCATTTTTTGCAGTGGCACACAGTGTGGGCGACAGGTAAAGGGCGTTGCGCAACGAATGCGCCCACATTGGCGAGTGTGTGGTTGCTTGTTTCTGATCCACGAAACCCTCCAGTCTGGGCTCCGTGTCATCGTGCACGCAGAACGCCACCCAGAACCGATTCAGCTCCTTGTCGGTTTTGTCTGCGCGCCTCAGCCAGCCATTTTTGTGAATCTCACGAAACTGAACTGATCCTAGTCCTAGAATAAAAAGCCAACTCAGAGTTAGTTACAATAATAGAAATACAATTTTCCGAAAATAAACTTTTTAAATATGAAAATTCTTCTGTTTTTGTTTTTCTTTGGGGTAAATAAATTGTACCTTCATCTTCAGCAGTGGACGTTCGACCATCCATCGTTTGGACAGTTTGTTGATCATCCGATGTTCTTGCAAGTTCCACCAACAATCTGACCGCTTGTAGCATAACGTGCTGCTTTCCCCGTCAAAGCACAACGATCGTTTATTTTTCTGCTGACTTGATCATTCATGTTAAATATTGGTCAGAAGAGTGTTGCAATCCTTGCGTTCGTAGAATTTATTTTCCGCTTGTTTTCTGCAATTCAGAACAAAAATTTTCCTTATTTTTCTATACCAAATGAAACGTAACATTTCTCCACTTTCATTATCTATCAACTTCAATTCAAAAGGAGAAAGAAATTTAGTACTCTGCTGACGTAAATTTCACAGCTGGTCAACTGGAAAATCGTAAAGAATTTTATTTGAATATTAACTTTTTCATAATCCCTGGATTATGCATAACCTGTAAACAAAAATGACTAATCCAAATCAAACAAATAAAATGTTATTTAACACAAAATGAAAAAAAAGGAATTTAAAACATTTAAGATAATGAAATTAAAAAAACAGGAATGTAAACAATGAAATAAAGATGAGAGTCAAGAAATTGAAAACGTCAAAAAGTGTGAGTTAGGTTGTTTCCTCTCACCTCTCATGCTCCTTTGGAAAATTGTTGCATCGCAGCGAAACAAGCCGAAGCACTAAGACAGTAACCGAAATTGAATGATCTTCACATCGTCAAGCGACAGAACAATTGTGATGGGGAATGTCCTTGCACTGCGCCAGATGCGAAGCCTTGTGGCGATGACATATATTTAATTAATGCGTGCACAACTGTCCGTAACACGCGTGAGAATCAGCGCGCGACGGTTTGCTTTCAGAACTCGGTGTCCGAATGACCACTGTCATCGTCGTGATTTTCCGATCGTAACAACGGTACTTTCACGAAACGCATTTTTATTTATTTATTTTTTTTTTGTCAACCAAAACAACCAAAACAGTAGGTCCTTCTTTGACAATGCGACAACCCAATCACTCCGCGGTGTTGTGTTCTAGAGGAATTTACACTGCGCATGCTCCTCGCGCCTGTGTTTAATTTTTATAAATCAATTACTAAATTGAATATGATTTTTTTTATTTTGTTTTTTTGTCTTTTTTATAAAAAGTAAAAAAACTGATCAAAAAGTTTTTTTAAATAAATAAAAAGATACAATTTTTTATCTCAATGACAAAGAATTAGCCAATCAGATTTAGGGCGCGAAATTTAAAAAAAAATAAAAATTTTACTAAAACATGTTTGGAAAATATTTAATTAATACTGGATAATTTTTAAGAAAGTAAAACAAAAATGTATTTGAAATTTTTATTAACAATTTACAAAACGTCAGCTCTCAATAATATGTACAATTTGATTTTCATCAACGTTGTAATTTTTCATTTTCTTCAAAATTTTTTCGAACTTTACAACAGCTTCTTCTCTTGTCACATTGTGATTCGCGTGAAGATATCGTCCCACAACTTTTTTTCTCCAGTTTTTTGACCGAAAATCTTCCTTCTTTATTCTTTTTATTCATAATTTCGTTTATATTCTGCTTCCAATCAAAACTGACTCCGCTGTTTTTAGCTTTTTTAATTGTAATGATCTCTTTTCCATCAGTCTCCATTTTTTCTTCGGGTTCATCTTTTGTAGATTCAAGTTTACACTTTTTCGGCGTGTTCTCTGAAGTTTCTTGGTCTTCATTTTGAGGGTTTTCGTCTTTAGCAACTTCAGCCGAAGTTTCAGTTTCACGTTTACGTTTTTTTGACTTTTTATTTTTTCCGTTTTCTTCACATTTTTTGGTTTCCTCATTTCCATTTTCTCGCAGAAGGTTTTCGTTGTTTTGATTCTCTACTTTGGAATTCTCGGTGGTATCCATGGGAGCTGCAAAAAGTAATTGAAATTGTTTTATTAAGTCATGTTACAATATGGTAAATGTACCTTTACGATAAGGAGTACAAAAGTTACGGTAATAGGTAAATTAACCGTAAAAGAGTTTTAAAAAATGCCAGAAAAGTTTTCATTAATTCTTACCATCTGTGTTATTTTCCTTGCTTTTTTCTGCACTGTCATTTTCATGTTTTCTTTTCTTTGATTTCTTTTTCTCTTTAGTTTCTTCTTTAGTTTCACTATCTTTGACTTCAACATCGTCAGTTGAAACTGCAGTTTTTTCATCATTCTTTTCTTCAGTCTTCTTTTTCTTAGATTTCTTCTTCTTCTCCGTTGCTTCTCCATTAGCAAAGTTCTCATGATTTTTTTCTGCTACTTTTTCATCATTACCGTTTTTAGTTTCAGCATTATCAGCGTTACCATTCTGAGCATCTAGAATGTTAAACCAGAAAATAATTAATAAAATATAAAACCTTTGATAACAACGTTCTTGAAAGCAAAAACAATAAAAAATTCATTACCAGTTGGCTTTTCTTCTTTTTCATTTACACTCTTGTCTGCTTCCTTCATTTCCTTAGTTTGTTTCATTGAATTTTCCATTTTATCCCAAACAGATTCGACCACGGCTACGTTGACTCTGTTTCCAAAAGAACTTTTGATAAAATTCATAAATTTAACCTTCTTCCTCGGGATGTTTCGGTTGCGCACGATCTGCTGGAGGAATTTTCTCTCCGGTTGAGTCAGGGTCGTATCATCTGTAAGCACGTTCTGTACAACGTTGATCCACTCGTTCTGCTTTCGTAATCCTTTATTGGCACTCGGTTTCTCCACGTAATCCTTTCCACCGTACCTTTGATTTTCAGTAATGCACTCTGTGTGCTCCACAAATTCCTCTCCTCTAAATCGAGTAATAAAAAAAGTTAATATTATTACTATAATTTTTTTTTCAATTTTTTAAAGAAATTATATGTTATATGACAACTAAAATTTTCAGTTGTAATCAATTTGTTTAAATGTCTATCAAAACATAACCTATAAGTTGTTCATTTGTTAGAGAACGATTTAAATCAAGAAGTTCGTTTGAACTTCGTCCGGTATTTAATTTTACACAAACAGAAAATGTTTAGTATTCTTAAAAAATTGTTATTTGAAGTGTTGTTGTTGGTGGTGGTAGGAGTTTACACAGAATATAAACAACAATAAAGTACTCACCGAAAATCTTTATGACAGTCAACACAAGTGAGATCCGGATATTTTCGGCATTGAAATTGGTAATGCTTTGCCACCTTTGGCTTTTGCAACGAGTCGCCGCAATGATTGCAAGTAAACACAACCATTATTTATTATTTTGATAATTCACAACAACAAACACGTGGTTTTATCTCTTGTAATAGAAGTAGTAGATTATGGGTCTCAGAGACAGAGGTCTCGTCTCGTTTACCACACAAAACAGAATGAAGATGAAGATAAGAATTAAGAAATGAAACGGGTGAACGGAATGGAATAGAACGAAACGGAACGCGGAACGACTGGGAACACGGCACGAAACGGAACAACACTGTGAACCAGTGCTGTTACCAACATAAAGATCTAAAATTGTAAAACTAGTGTGGGGTTGGGAACAATGAAAAGAGTCCCTAAATAAAACTAGACAGGGAAAAATTTTTGTTATTAAAAAAGTTACACATTATATTATAACTATACAGGCAAAACACTGTTCATGTCAAATTCAAAAGTTTTGGGGTAGAATGGAAAAAAATTCCGTTTGCGCAACACTAAAAATCTATCTCCTCCTTTATTATGTCAAGTATGACTTTATTATGACAAGTAGGAACTCATTGTAACAAAATAATACACCTTACAAGAACTTTTAACTGTCCCTTTTTATTTCGACTATTTAGAACAGGCTCGTAAATACAAGTTTCTAATAGAGCTCTATGATAACAGATCTTATGTATTTTCATAAAAGAAAAAAATGGTATTAAACTTAAAAGAGAGATTGAACCGCATTTTTTGATAATAACTTTATTTTTTTCTAATTACATTAAAAGCAATGAAATTAAATTAATTAAATTGAAAAACTAACAATATTCGAATTTCGATAAATACTCTGTTAATTTATCGTTTATATATGCAAACATACGACACACTCGACCGCTGAAATTGTTTTCTAAGTCTTTAATATTGACCATTTCCAATTCTGTCGAAATTGTCATTACATTTCTGGCTTCGTTGTATTTTTCCCATTTCGGAAAACCGGACCCTTCTGGAGTTGGATCTCTGAAAACATAAAACATGTATGAATGAATGTATGAATATAAATAAATAAATGAATAAATAAAATAGTAAAAATAAATAATAATTATACTGTATAATTTGAAGTCAAAATTGAAAAAGAAAAAAACAAAATATTGTACCCATATTTAGCCCAATTGGTCCACATTTTTGTGAAGTAATTCGTAATAGTGAATTCTTCAGTTCCTTCTTCGTACACATTTTCTAAGGCGTTGAAGAAAAACATAAACGGTAATTCATCTGCATGCATACAAGCTACAAGAAAAGAAGAATTTTTATGAACTGCACAGAACTTTAGTTTGAGGGATGACTGAATTTTATTTTCTTTTAAGATGGATAACTCTTGAATTATTTTTTCATATAGGAAATAGAAAAATGGAAATTTTATGAAATTATATATTACAAAACAAAAACTTACTATTTTCTTCAACACCCATGAAATCTTTGACAAGTCCACCTTGAGTCCGATACTGGAAGTAATATGCATATGCTTCATGATTGTGCAGTTTATAGGAATTGATCCAAACCCAAAAATTAAAGAAGAAGAACAGATCTGATAACATCTGCAAAAAAATATATTCAATTATTCATATTCAATTATGATTTAGTTGTTTACATTTAATAATTATGGGATATGATGAAAAATTTGTCAATAGCCGACACAAAATAAAATACTTTTGTCAGCCCCACTTCATTTTCTCCTTGAGGAACTTCTCGTGAACCCATATAAAATTCAAACGTGCTTGCAATGAACTCGACTCCGTCTTTGAAATTATATTTAACATTTGCTGGTAGCATTTCTACAACACCTTCTGGAGTTCTTTCAGTCATCTTATCAAAGAAATCTTGGACTTCTGTTTTGTGAATTAAAAATTTGATTGTTCAGTGGTATTGGAAAACATAGAGTAGAAAGGAAAATCAATACATTATGTTGCAGAAAGTCGTACCGCCTGCGAACAAAGCTCCTTCGTCCGCATTGACTCCTATCAAAACAGGCACATCTCGATTGAACTCGCCGTTTATTAATATGTCATGCATATGCTTAGGCAAAAATTTTTCCACCCCTTCTATGTCTGCCTCAAGAGACGGAACATAAATGAGACCTTCCATTTCGTTATACTTGAAAGAAAAAATTCTTAGTTCAAATGTAAACCAAACATAAAATTCTTTTACAATAATATACAAAATATTTAATATAAAAATTACGCCGTCAAACAGCTCAGCGAACTTATTTATAATATCAGATGATGACATTGCTGACAATTCCTTGCCGACTCCTGCAGCATCGGTAGCTGACAGTCCAAAAATTTTGATGGTATTTTTTAAAAGATCTTCAGGGCGGCTGTTGTAGGCCCAAACATCTGTAGCCGTACCTGATTGCTGAATAGCCCTAGCGATCAAACCTGTAAATTTTTTTCAACAGTATATTTTTATTGTTCTTGCACATTTTGTTGTATATATATATAAGATTGATTAGTACCCTTGTTCCATGGCGAAGCCAATTGGAAAGAAACCGAAGCTGAGCCAGCACTTTCACCAAAGATGACAATTTTTTCTGGATCACAATGTACAGCCTCTGCGATCACTTCTTTGTAAAATTTAATTGCTCTGCTCTGATCCTTTATTCCTTGATTTCCAGGCGCATCTATCGTTCCAGTATTGAGAAATCCTGAAAATGTATAATCAAAAGATAAAAAATTAATATAATAATAGCACCGGGTGAACTGCGTCTGAGATACGTTTGCACTCAGTTTTTGGTAATGTTCCGAGAGTTGAATCGACTTTATGGGATGGGATCCCATATAATCTCATAAAATCCCGCGAGATCCCATACAATCCCATAAAATCCCACGAGATCCCATACAATCCCATAAAATCCCACAAGATCCCATAAAAATGTCTGAAAAAATGTCTCCCGAAATGTCGGACGCAGCGGCAATATTTTTTTTTATTACAGGTAAAAAATAATATACTTTTTATACTTTTATAAATTTAGAGATAAGTAATTGGACTCACCGAAAACTGTCAATCTATAATTGATAGTGACTACGGCAACATTTTCTCTAAGGAAATAATCTGGACCGTATAACATATCATCCCCACTCCCAAACAAAAAACCTCCACCGTGAATAAAGAAACATTGTTGTCAAAGGTTCATCTCCATGGTCTACAGGAACATATAAATTTAAGAATAAGCAATCTATGTCTCCAACAACGTCTTGTAACATCATATCGAAGCATAAACACCCGGATCCAAAACCAGTTGCTTCTACTACTTCATCTCCCCATGGTTCTATTGGTTCTGAGTCCTATAAATTAAGAAATTATGTAACATAACAACATGGTCAATCACAAATGTTATTTTTCATTAAAAATATTATGTCTTTTAATTACGCCTGTTTGGTTCAAAGAAGACAAAAATTATATAATTTTTGAATTTGGATGTAATTAAATGTTATATATTTATGTTATGTAAGACTGAACTTATTTAAAAAAGTTTTTTCAAATTTATTTAAAAAATGTGCCATGATATGAAAATATGAGAGCAGAAAATTAATTTGTCTTACCTTAAACTTAGTTTCTTCTGTTATTTTTTTGGCATATGGAATTCCTTTGAAGGAATAGAACTTCTGGCCATTAATTGCGTTAGTTTGTATCGTTCCTTTGATTTTACCATATTTCGTTGTTATTTCATGGAAATCTCCTCGCGCTTCAAGTACCAGCACGAGTGCTAAAACTAGGACCTGTGGAAGATACATTGCAAATGTGCAATAATTTTCAGCGGCTCTTATTTACGTTAGTAAATTAATTGACGAAAATTCAGGAAATAGCAATTAACGAAATAAGACAGTTGAATCATTTTTTAAATTTTGATTATTTAATTATTGATCTTGTGAGTGAGTGTTTATATAAATTATGACATCTGTAATATCTGTAATAGAATAAACGTGACAAAAATTTGGCGTACAAATATTTGATTACATAAATAATAATCAAAAGTAACATTTTTATTTTGAATTGACAAAAAATCAACGTTTTGGAGAAAAATAGAAATGAAGAATAATTGGGAACCTCAATCAGAATTTTATGAACAACAAAAAATTGGATATATAAAAACAGAAAATAATAAAAAATATGACAATTTATAAATACTTATCTTCCTGGAAACGATTTACATAAGAAAATTTAAAAACGTGTCCAAATTGCACAAAAAGATTTTTCTACTGAATATCACCTAAATTAACTAATATGTTGAAAATAGAAAAAACGAGCATTTTTTGAATGAATTTCTTTTCGAAATTTACAAAAAGAATAAAATGTACTATATCTCTCTAAAAATGAATTAAACATGTATAAGAGAATGTCAAAATTCATTAAATTTTGAAAAAAAAAAAACAATTTCTGGGTTGCTATTGAAAAAATAGAAAATCTGTCCAATTTTTATGAAAAGAAATTTTCCAGTTTAAAAGGTTAGAATTAGCTAATATTTGAAATAGGCTGAAATGTTATAAACTTAAATTTCAATTCAATCTATAATTTTTGCAAAGTTTCTAATTTGGATCGGAAAGTACTGATTTGAGGAGACAATAAATGTCAAAAAACTAGCAAAAGAAGGAAATCTAAAAACAAACGCAACAAAACTTCTAGTAATAACTTTTTATTTAAATCAATTACGAACGTTTCGATTTACAATTAATGTATTTAGCTAACAATATTCAAATTTGTTTAAATATTCTTCTAATTTATCGTTCACTTGCGGTACCATACGACATATACGACCACTGAAATTGTTTTCCAAGTCTTTGGCATTCACCATTTTCAATTCTGTGTCAATTGTCATTATGTTTCTCGCTTCGTTGTATTTTTCCCATTTCGGCAAACCGGACCCATCTGGAGTTGGATCACTGAAATAAAATAAAATTTTGTAGAAACACGAAAGAAATAAAAATATTAAATGAACAAAGACATAAACAATAAAAAAATATCAGTACCCGTATTTAGCGAAATTGGTCCACATTTTTATGAAAAAATTAGTAACAGTATACTCCTCAGATCCTTCTTTGTATATATTTTCCATGATGCTTAAGTAGAACATGTACGTAATTTCATCCGCATGCATACACGCTAGAAAAAGTTTATATAATTAAAACAACTTAAGAACATCCCCCCCCTCCGTCAAGTTTAACTTAATAATAAAATGACTGAAAATGGATTTCCTTAAAATTGTAAAAAAAGAACTTACTGCTTTCTTCAACGCCCACCAAATCTTTGACCATTCCACCTTGTGTTCGATGTTTAAAATAATAAGCGAAAACGTCATGATTTTGCATTCTATAAGAGTTGATCCAAACCCAATAATTGAAGAAAAATAACAAATCAGATAACATCTGAAAAATTAATTTTATATTTACTAACGGTGAAACATTAAGAATGAAGAATTTTTTTTTGCTCGTATTAAAATTTAAGATAGTTATATTTATGAAATATAAAATATGAAATATAAAATATGAGATTTGCATTGGTTTGATATTTTTACTATTTCTAAAAAACGAATCTCACAAACAATAGGAAATTATAACATGAGAAGATAATATGCGAAAATGCATACTTTTGTTAATTGGACTTCGTTTCCTCCTGCTTCACGAGAACCTGTATAAAATTCAAAAGCACTTGCAATGAACTCGCTTGGGTCTTTGCAATTATGCTTAGCATCCGGTGGCATCATAGCGACGAAAATGTCTGGATTTTTATCTGGCATACTATCGAAGAATTTGCTCACCTCTGTTTTGTAATTTGAAAATGTGATTATTCAATTATAACAACAAAGGTAAATCCAAATGAGAATCAACTTTTAAAAGATCGCACCGCTTACGAACAAAGCTCCTTCGTCTGAATTGACTCCCATCAGAACAGGCACATCGTGATTGTACTCAGCGTTAAATAAGATTTCGTGCATGTGTTTCGGCAAAAATTTTTCGACACCAGGAATGTCAGCTTCGAGAGTTGGAATATAGATGACACCATCCATTTGGTTGCCCTGAGAAAAACAAATGTCTTTTGAATGCAAAACAAACGGTCATGAATTTCATTTAAGAAATTTTTTTACGCTATCGAAGACTGTGACAAATTTGTTCATAATATCAGCTGATGACATTGCTGTCAACTCTTTGCCAACTCCTTCGGCGTCGGTGGATGACAAGCCGAAAATACTTATAGTCTTCTCCATAACAACTTCAGGATGACTGTTGTAAGCCCAGATCTCAGTAGCTGTACCTGATTGCTGAATCGCTCTGGCGATCAAACCTACAATTATTTTAACAATACACTCTCATTGTTTGAATACATTTTGACTCGAATGCAAAATTATATTAAGATTGACTTGAACCTTTGTTCCATGGCGAGGCCAACTGGAAAGAAACCGAAGCTGCGCCAGCACTTTCACCAAAAATGACAATTTTTTCTGGGTCACAATGTACAACCTCTGCTATATTTTCTTTATAAAATCTAATTGCTCTGCTCTGATCTTTCAGCCCTTGGTTTCCAGGCGCATCGATAGTTCCAGTATTGAGAAATCCTGAAAATGAATGATTAAGATAAATGACAAATAATTCATGAAAATTATTAAACTACGTTCATTAATATTTTATTTAAGTTTAGACAAATTAGTTACTCGTATATATAACATCATTTTAGGCTTACCGAAAACTGTTAGTCTGTAATTGATGGTGACAAGGGCAACGTTTTGCGTAAGGAAATAATCTGGGCCATAAAACAAATCGTCTCCACTTCCAAACAGAAAAGCACCACCGTGAATGAACAGCATGGTTGTCAAGGGTTCATCTCCATGGTCCACCGGAACATATACATTCAAGTACAAACAATCTATATCTCCAACAATATCCTGTACCATGATGTCGTAACAAAGGCAACCGGATCCATAATCACTCGCGTCCAAAACCCCATCCCATGCTTCTACGGGCTCCGAGTCCTAATTTTAATTGAAAATTAAAATTTATGATTAAGAATTGATGATTCATATAAGTTGATGGCATGGCCAATTAGAAATCTATATTTAATTTCGTATGTAACATGTTTTTTTATTACGCCGATCTTTTCGAATGACGGATATCCGTTTAGTGCATATATTTGACGAATTAAGTGCAATTAAAAATAAAAAATTTCCAAACATACATATTATATAAGAGAAATGAAAAATTTGTTTCATCATTTTTCTGTTCTTAAAATCAAATAACTCAGTAAGCATGTTGTTAAGAATTTCATTTTTTATGGCTATTTTTTGTTTTTTTACTTAAACTTTATTTTATTTCTTTAGAACAAAAATTTTACAGCTATTAATAAAATTCAAATATTCGAAAACACTACTCTTTAATTTGAAACTGAAAATATTTACCATCAAATATCTAACTCATTTTAATACACATTGTAAAAATTGATTGAAGAATAAATCATTGATATATGACATCAAAGATATAACAAAGATATTTTGAAGAAAGAAATATTTTATGATTAGCATTTGAAATTATTCGTTAAAAATTAAAAATGGAATTAAACATTTATTATTTATTTGATAAAATAATAACTATTGAATGAAAAATTGTGTTCTGTCTCACCCGGAATTTGGTCTCCTCTGTTATTTTTTTGGCGTATGGGATTCCTCTGTACGCATAGAATTTTTTGCCATTGATTGCATTCGTTTCTATGGTCCCTTTGATTTTACCAAATTTCGTCGTTATTTCGTGAGAATCATCTCCTCGCGCCTTAAGTACGAGTACAAGCGCTAAAACTAAGATCTGCGGAAGATACATCGCGAATGTACAGAAAAAGTTTTCAGCAACTTCAGTTTTCGTTAATAAATAATTGTAGGAAGTTGAGGAAAGAACAATTAACGAAATAAGACGGTACTAAACAATTTTCACGTTTGTAGTTTTTAATTAAGGATCTTGTGAGTGTTACATAAATTATGACATCTCAAATAGGGGAAAAAAAAACTGAACAGATTCGCAGGTACATTGCAAACGATTATTTATTAAATGAATGAATAAAACTGAAATGGATCTATTTTACTTAACCTTCCGTTGCGCGCACCGTGTACTGAGTACACGCGCAATGATTATTGGTTCAAAAAAGCTATTAGAAATTATAAGCATGCATAAAACCATTTATGTATTCCTTTCTTCACTCTTTATCTTTGATTTAAGCATACATTTTCCATATTTTGCCACGTGGAACCTAAAAAAAATACCGTAAACAATGATGGGTGCACTGAAGTGTGCGCTGTTTACTGGAATCGCCCAGTCTTCAAGTTACAAACAACAACACTTTTCATAGTTATAAACGGTTTACTGTTGGAGTAAATATTTTTATACCAAATTAATGTGCAGAAATATCATTTATTTATCATAATTTATAAGTTTCAGTTAACTTTTTTGTTGAAATGATATTCATTGGAAAATAAATATAGTTAATCGATTTTGGTGATATAAATCTCGAATATTATGATATAACCGAACATTTTATATGGTTTTGAGTCATTTTATAACCTTTTCTAGATAATAATATGTTTCTTGGACTATATAGTATCAACATTTCTTTTTTCAGTTTGATCAGATCTTATTTAATTTGTAATAAATAAAAGTACCGATAAGAAAACAATTATTGTCAAATTTCTTTGCCGTCATATCCTTCTCTACTTTACCGATTGTGATACCTTTCTGACATATAGGTATCGCTATACCTATAGGTATGTGTCATATCAGCTGCTCGCGAAAACACAAAAGTTTAACAATTGGTCAACAATGGTGAATAAAGAAGTTGATTGAATCAGTTGTGCATCAACATCGCATCTGGGGTCCACTTAATTGAATCCAGCTTCCGTAGCATGTAGAAACAACACTGAAATTCACTCTACGACGACGATGTCACTGCTGCGGTGAAAGTCCTCATATCAATTACAAAAGTAAGATAATATGAGTGCGTATACTATAACTGATGTATGCTCTTATTCTATAATTTCATGCTGCTTTATCTCTTAAAATTGTGTCTGTCATTATCTAGGGTCAAATCCGCAACCTGTCAAAATAAAATAACGTCTCTAAGCAATCATCAGTCGTCTGAAAACCTACCGAGAAAACAAATTTTTGAGGTTATAATTGTGAGACAATCTTTTGTTTCCTTTTCATTGTTGCATTCAATGTCATTACACTTTTCAAGGTCACCGTTTGAAAATCAAACTAACATACAAGCTGAATAAAAATAATAATTACATAGAAATACGAATCCAAAAAAATTTGTTGTTTGTTGTTACACTGATTTTGATGTTTTGACAGGATCGGGTTTGTTTGTTGTGCTACGCCTCGCATATTTGTTCCTACATTTTCATTGCTAAATTAATCAATTAATAAATAAATTAAAAATTCTAATTGAATATTGATCGTTGTTTTATTCGTATAGAAATTAGTTTTATATAAATGACAATAAACAAAGAAGTGTGTACACCTAGAGAAAGAAGGTTAACATAACAGTTGTTAATGACAGTTGAATCTGTTTGTGATAATTTTTTGTTTAAGAAATTCAAAGGTTAACTCTGAGTATTGATTTGGAATTATGGTTTTATAGGTCAAAATGATGGCACATGAGGAAAGACAGATCCGGGTTGCAGCGGAGACTCTTCTGAGTGGATCTCTAGAATCGCAAAGAAGTTCTTATACACAAAGCATCAACCGAACACCGGACACAGTGTTCAGGGAAAATATCATTGCTGGTGCTAGAACTAACGGCAGCATGTCCAACGTTCGAAGATTCTTCTGCTTATTTGTCACATTTGACTTTTTTTTTACTTGTCTAATGTGGCTCATTTGCACAGTGGTAATTATGACAACAGTCTAAGAGTATTTTTTATTATTGTTATATTATTTTTAATTTACATTTTCACCTTACAGAAATAACAATTTGTAACGGTTTTCAATTTGCAGATCTCGGGCCAATCATTAGCAGATGCATTCAAACAACAAGTTCTTTACTACAATGTAAACACATCGCTTTTCGATGTTGTCGTAAGTTCAGATTATCCATAAACTGTAATACTCAAAAACAATATGTGTTTTTCATATTATAAATTACATTTCGTTTTCAGATGGCGGCATTTTGCAGGTTCGTGGTGCTATTATTATTTTATGCACTGTTATATATACGACATTGGATTATTATAGCTGTAAGTATGAATTTTCCAATGAAATGAACAAAGCCTGATTAAAAAAGAAATGTGAAGGCTAAAATGAAATTTGTTTTTAGTTGTCTACGTCAATAAGTACTGGATTTCTTATGACAAAAGTATTTTTGTTTGATGTAAGTACTGGTTGCTTTTTAATAAGAAAGGTGCATCATTTTTAAGTTTTGTAGATTAATAAATGATTGAATTTTGATTTTGTTAGTGGCCGAAATCTAGTCAACCAGGATTTCAAGTCCTGCTAATAATATCGTCGTTTGTGATCGCTTGGGGCGAGGTATGGTTTTTCGTCTTCCGTGACATTCCACTTGAGACTCAAGCCAGGGACTGGTTCCTCGGTAAAGTAGAACGAATATCTTATTTTCAATTACAATTTGAAAAATGTATTCATTTTCAATTCTAACATACTGATAGTTGAATAATACTTGGATAAATTTAAATAGACTTAATAATGTGACGAATGAAGTTTCGTATGTGCTCATAGGTGCAACCGACAATGAACGAGCGCCACTTTTGCGACCAAACATCGCGAATCCAAACCAGCAGAATGAAAACATTCATAACTTTTATACCCCCATGGATTCGCCAGATCACTCAGACGGTGAAGATGATGCTCAAAGAAGAACGAGCAGATTAAATTCACCGTTTACATCTTCAGATCTAACTAAAATTCCGGAGCACAAAGTAAGTATCAATAATAATTGATAAAACGAAACAAAAAACATAATGAAATATGAATTGATGAAGATGTAATTTTAAATGTATGGAAAATACCTTCCAAATGTTCTAATTGTTTAGACATTGCATAATTGATTCGAATTGAAGTTTAATTAATCGATCGATTCATTTTCAGTCAGCTGTTTCGAATGCTATTAGTTTGCATTGATCGGCATTTTCAGATACGTACAATAAAAGTGTAATCAGTGACTAATTTCGCAAGATGTTAATGTCAAGCCTCCAAAATCGAAAAATGAAACAACATATTGTGTGAAGATAAAAACAAATATTGACTTAACTAATCCAACCGAACGCAAAGTCCGAAACATTTTAATCTCACGCTGCTCCAAATTTAATTAAATACTAATAAGTCTGATTATTTTCAGTAATTCAATTTTAATTCAATTAACGGAAGGTAATTAAACAAAATCTATTTCTCAATCCCATCAAATGTGAAAATTCGTCTTAGTTTCAAAATCGAAAACATTGTTGATTCTTAAACGCTGGTTTCAAAATTTTAAATTCACGACCTGGTTTCCAAATGTTAATTTCTGATTGAAAAGATAAATTGTATTTTTTTAACACTTATCCACACGCACTAACGTTTTTATTTACAAGTCAACGTAAGTGTCAGCATACACAGACCTTCGAAGATAAATCACTTAAAATTGAACAGATAACACTTGGTACATTGACATCTCACAATTACTTACGAACTCCAAGATGAAATGAAAAATTTCAACAATTTTAACAATTCTCTTGATTAAAATTTCGTTTCCACAAATGTCACAGAAAGATATGCTAATTTAGTTGTTGATTAATAATGGGTACTTAAATTTCAATATGATATGCATTTCGAATTTGATGAGATTTCACTTTTATATATATTATATATTAAAACCACGCGCCGCGAATGCTCAAATCAGTCACAAGCAAGACCTTTGCCAATTCGTATCTCGGCTTCGACTCATAAAAAAGAATTGTACCTATCAGTAATACTCGTATTTTGTCAAACGTTCTTGTGCCATTGTGCTGATTATTAAGATTATAACAAAAGTTTTTACTTTACTTTTCATTCTAAAAAGTGATTATTTTCAAGTTTTTTTATATCTTTTTATATATCTTCATTTATAAAGTGATATAAACTTTGGTGTATATGGTTTCAAGTGAAAGTGCACTTTTAAATTATCGTTGAAAGTTGTTAAAATGGACTTGGTGAAAACTTATATTTTTGATTCGCATCGTAAAAATTCTGTCAAGGAAACCAAGTCGTGGGACCCAGAAAAGTTACATATTTATTTCGAGGATATAAATGTAAGAACGAAAAAAAATTTCATCGGTTTTAAGTTTTTTTTTTTTTATTGTGAAAAATAATCCGATGTTATAATCTAATATAAATTGTGACAAGTGAATTAAAATCCAACCAGTGGGCGGTCGGTCACAAATCGAATCATACCATTTTGTTTCAGATTTTAGACTATTATAAAAAAGCTGACAATCTAGCTAAACGTTCCTATGAAATTTTCATGGCGAAAAATTGGGTCTTGGAGAAGACCACTGACTGCGGCGATGAAATATACTCAATGATCCTACCGAAGCCCGACGGAAAGATCTTCAAAATAACGGTACTCAAATAAACAGTCAATTTACTATTTTGATTTTATTTTTTAAATCATTATAATAATTTTGTCGACTCGAGCCGAGGCTGAATCAACGAAATTTAATCTGAAATTATATCTACAGGGCGTAATCAACGTTCCGGCGAGACAACTGCGAGACCGTCTATTCGAAGATGTCGACGGAGCTGTCAAGTGGAACAAAAAAATCTTCGAGTCCAGGATAATAAGTGTTAGTAATTGCTGAATCATTTCATTTGGAATACAAAGCTCAATTAAGGCAACATGGAAATTCTCGCCTGCATCTTGATTCGAACGTTAAAGTTTCCCGAATTTATAAAACAAGATTGAGATAAAGATTTGTTTTTTTTTCAAATCAATTTTTCACGCCACAAAGTAGAACGAAAAAAAAAAAAAACACTTTGCACAATCATTTCATTCGAGTGCAATTGATAATAAACATTGCCAATTTCAGAAGTGCTTTCCAGCATGAGAGAAAGATTTTTTCCATCTTGCGTTGGTTCTGCTTGCTTTTCAATTGAATTGTACAGAATAAATTGTACATTAACAAGACGCGTTCGTGGATTCACGAACGAACGTAAAATATGTATGCTCATTTTAATTGGAATATGTTATTTTATAAATAACATTGCCATCATTTGCTGTTTCAGAAAATTGATGACAACACAGATATCATTTACCAGGCGACGCATAAGCATGGCCAGGTGCACGCCCGCGATTTTGTAATTTTACGACATCGCTATGATCGAGACTGCTATTTCATAAGTGCAGGAATTTCGATAATCTCCAAGTCCGTACCAGCCAGATCTAATTATATCCGGTACGAAATTCTTCATAATAACACAATTCAACCAACTATTCGCTGATATTAAGTGTTTAATGAATTTTTTTGATTTACAATTTTTCATAACAAACACTGCACAGCTAACTAAAGTTTTTTTTTTTTTTTGACAAAAATGAAACATTCAAACTGAGTTATTATTTTAGTGGAGAAAACGGAGTGAACTGCTGGGTAACTCAGGACGTTTCTGACGAGAATAGAGCGCGGTGTAGATTCACTTGGGTGATGAACACGAATTTAAAGGGCTGGATGCCGCAAAAGCTCGTGGAAATAACAACATCGTTGATAATGCAACAATTTATGAGCAACCTAAGAGACTTAGCAAAAACTATGCCAGGCTCGCAAAGAATTGATTGAGACATGATCGATCGATACTCAACTCAACTTTGAGCGAGGAAAAAGACGTGAAACTAAGACAGAGTTTTATTGTGTCATATTCGTTTCATGACGAGAATTTGAAAAGAAAGCGTTCCGATTTGTTCGTATATTTGTAAATATAAATGTCTCTCATGAACAATCAGTTTTATCAGAATTTCATTGTATTTTCTCTTGTCATCTGACTTTAAATTTCTTTTTCTTTCTCTATCTAGGAAAAATAAGCAAAAACTGTAAATATAAAAGAAAGAATGCAAAAATAACTAGACTGTGAAATTAAAATCCATTCTGATTTGAATTTCGTTAAGTCGCTCTTCATGAAGTGTCAATTAAATGAATTCAATAACGTTATTCAAGGTCTTTGCGAAAAAGTTGAAAAAATGTCAACCATTATTTATGAAATTCAGCAGGCGCAAAATTATCAAGTATTTTTCGAGTTGATATTTATTTCTGCATCAGAGAATCAAAATAGATTCGAAACTCAGATTGAGCTTCAATATGATTTCAATGTTGACATAGAGAAAATAGATTTATCTGTTCGTCAGTGGTTCAATCTTGACAAAATCAAGCGTCATTGTGATATTACAAAAAAAAAAAAAAAAAAAAAAAGAAAAACGTCGTAGCTTATAATTTCGATGACGTTCATTTGGTTATGTAATTTTTTTATTTTTTATTATTTCCTCGTGTAGTATCCTCTTTTTGTTTCACTCCAACGTACTGTCATCCATTAACAGTCAATTGCATTTACTCGAACAGACTCTTAATGAATGACACTATTTTTATAACTCCGAATTGCATTCCAAAACTATGCAAACGCAAAAACTGTCATTTATATCAATTTGGTGATTTTAGTTTCATAACTTCCCCCTCTAATTGTATATTCTTCTTAATCATCGATACTTTGTAAATACAAAAACAACTGTATTACAAATAATACAATGCAAATTTGTTATTCTGTGAATCTATAAATTTTATACCGCAATGTATATTGAATAATCAATAATCAATTTTTTGAGAATGACAATTTTACCGGTCGTAAATGTTTATTAATTCTGTTACGATCTGCTTTATCAGCATGTTAAAATTTTCGTTGTATTCAATGTTGTGATGAGTGAATAAAGAAAATGGAAATTTTCATTTTCAAAAAAGAAAAAAAAAGAAAAAAAAAAAGAAATCAACAAGATGTATGAATGTGAGAAGATGAAGTGCTTTTTGCGCACGACGAAATGTTTTTATATTTACCTGTGAAAATGTGTGTTACAGAAAGACAAAATACATGTAAATAAACACTGCAGTACTTGATAAAGCCCGAGTGGATCATTAATGCAAAATTATTTCCAACGCTGAATCGATATTGTCACCTTTTATGCGCCATGCTTTGACAAGACAGAGATTGGACTGTTAATTATATTCCCTAGCCAGCAATCGCAGTCTGAATTTCATGGCTTTTAGAATTTACATTGAACACCTTAACGTTAAATTCGATCGTTCAACAAGCTACACCGACATGCGAAACAGAATTGTTTTTTGCCTAAACGGGACAACGTTTATCATCCTATCCAATTAATTATACTCATTTGCATTAAAATAAAACAATCCCTTTGAAACGCCATTAAATGACCGTTTACAATTTATTGACACTCGGACGTTGACACGGCGTACAAATCATTATTGATCAGTTTCGACGGAAGGAAAAATACGATAAATTAATAAATAACCAGATCCAGATTTTGGGTAAATAAAATAGGTCCAGATTTTGTGTCGCTTAATGAGAATACAATCTGCCGTTGAGATTGGTGATTGATGAAAAATGGATTGTTTACGATAAGAATTCAATGAGGCCTCAAAATGTACGCGTGATGAACTACAATCAATCGCCCCTCCTGATCCATGAGAGGTCAGTTCTTTTTTCGTTCTTATCCTCAAACACAAACCACTTTTTTTTTACATCAAACCAAAAATTTTTTCTTCTTTCATTCTCATAACGATCGTTTTATTGATTGCAGGAAAAGTGCACCTAGGCGATGTTCTCGAATGAAATACAAATCCAATTAATAACTTCATTTACCGCGGCAAAATTGACTGATCTGATTTCAATCTAACTGCTGGACGGATAACGATCTAAACGGACGAGCGTAGTTTAAGGGGTCCAACTAATTTTTCGACCAGGACAATCTGGATAAGGTAAATTATTCATTCGAAGGTAAATTCAACTTTATTGTACTGTTTTGATTTTTATCAGCACTTGTAAAATTTAATCCACGAAACGCAAGATTTATCGAACGTCCAATGATTAATTACCGCGATATTTCCATTTTGCTTTTCAGCTTGTGGAAACATTTTTAACGATAAAGAGTTTCGTCAATTGATATTACAACAAACAAAAAATGTAATAAATTTTTTGTCGAATGTTTGTTTGCCGTTTTTTTTTTAATTGGAAAATTTTTATTTATTACTTTATGAATGAACTGTGCAGCCCGTTAGAAAAGTTTTATAATTCGTCTTATCGCTATATCGTATTTTCAAAGTACGTACTATCTGTTACGCTTTTGTTTGATTAAAAATCAGATCAAACTTTAGGAACGACCTATATATTTTCGACTCTAAACAATCCAATCAAAGGCTAAACGTATATCTATATATAACGCGGAGAAATTAAGGGTAGTTCCCACAACTGATAGTTATATATTACAGAAGTGACAACCAAGCATGCAGTTGTGATAACTGGAAACAGAATTCGGTCAAATTGAAAACGTGAGGGAAATTCGAAATAAAATGTAAACGTACAGTATAAATTAAGTGTCGTTCTCGCATTGATGATTTCAATTTCACCCTCTTCAGTTTATCAAACGGAAATGCAGTTTTAGAATTATCCCACAATTGTTTTGACTTGCCGATATATTTTTCTTGTATTTTCTTTTAAACCTTTTGGCGCGTGTAATCCCATATGTACACAAAAATTATTTATCCACTGTTGAAAAATTCAAAACTGTCGTGCATGTTGCACAATCGCAGCGCCGAAAATTCCGAGTTACTATACAACATAAATTTCTGATATACACATGTCCCCATGACTTATGAAACATAGCGACCGTTTAAAAATTGACGTCGCTCGGGTGGTCGCCTGCAAAGCACATTTTCAAATTTTATTTTTCTGTATTTTTTAGCGAATATCACTCGTTCATGTTGCGGCTGGGGTTTTTTTCATCTCCGTAGTAGTTTTATCAGAGTTTCAAAAAACCCACCTTCCTCTTTCCCAAACTCGTATAAAAATACCGACGTTTAAAGCTTTTGAATTTCCCTCGGTATCAGTATATACGCGTTTCAATATTCTACGTGACACTTTTCTTTTAAGATAAGCTCAACAAATCCCATTGTAACTCTCTGTTTTTTTTATTAAAAATCAATTGTACAGAATTTTTTGTACAATAAATTTCATGTTTTTCCCACATCATTCTATCTGTTTATGTCATCTCGCAAAAAAAATGATCTAAAATATATATTTTTCGTCCTCTTTAATTATATATCTAAATTTTAAACTCTAGTTATATTTAATTATAATTATATTTAATTATATATAATATAAATAAATGAGTTTAATTAGCTTTAATTATAAAGCTAAATAATGACATTAAATATGATTTTCGTTAATATATGATTCCACATCTAATAAACCATACATAGTTTACAAACAATATAAAATAATAATAATAAATAATAATAATAATAAATCTAAAATTTTTGTTTGTTTTTTTTTCTACATCGTATAAATATTTTAAAAGCATTATTATTTGGAAAGACAGAAGCGTCATATTTTTCAATATTCCGTACTAATAGGATTTCTTTTTGTCTCGTCAACCCGAGGCACATCACCCCACTGTCACAATTACCCCCCAAAAGCTCCAATCTATTTTGTAAAAGTGCAACTAATGGCAGGGGATGAAAAATCATTCGACGAGATAAAAAAAAGGAGAAAAATGAAAATACTAACTAGGAGCGATGCAAAGGTGCTTATAATATCCCGCTTCGATGAATTGCACGTGAACGACGAACTATAGTGTTCGCACTAATTTCCGCGGAAAGTGGATTCCTGCGCATCTCAGCCCCCGCCTTACGGACTGCAACGCGGCGGGACTCGTGTGGGGCAGGTGGCGCTGTGCAGGGGCTGCTGTGGCGCAGCTCCGCTGCATATTTCAATCAGTTGTCCGGCGTCTTTCGCGTCTGTCGCGTGTGCGTGATCATCGTCGTCGCGTTGCCACGCGAGACTACCCGAAAGCCGGCAGTGGAAACCGATCGCTCGTGCGCCTCCGTCAGCCGCTTTGTTGACGCCGTGCCACCCGTGCGGCCATGACGAAGGCTCCAGTGCGGTCATCAAAATAAGTACGCATTCGCAACTGATGTCAGCTTCTCATTCATACTTTTCATCTTTCATCTTTTATCGTTTCAAACAAACGTTCAGTTGAGACAAAAACAAAAAGTTCCTCCCGTTTTTTTTCTCTCCGTTTTTCTTTTTTTTTATATTTTTTTTGATTTGACGTCTCATTGTTTACGTTCATCTGAAGGATCTTTTGTTGTAGATGTGCTTTCAGTTGAATAGAACTTGAACTTTAGGATTGATATTAGCTACTCAGTTTGAAACTTTCGAGAGGTCAACATTGTAATATCACTGTAGAAATTGGTCTGCTTGTAAAAAAAAAGCGATGATTCCTGCCGTTTCTTCTTCATCATGAAAATTTCATGGCGCTTTGACGGTAAAGCGAAAATACGATGTAAATAACTTTTTGTATTATAATAAAGAGGATTTGGGTGTGGGAGCTTTTTCCACAAACGATCTTCTTGCTCTCATTTTGTAATTTGTTTTTCTCATTATGGAAATTGTGAAATCAAAACATCGGGCTTTTTTATTTTTCAGTTTAATCGTTTGCAAACGACTTTTGAACAGCCAACTTTTGGTAGATGATGAAATTGTTACCAAAAGTTGTACTTCAATATTGAAACAAACAAATATCCAACGTCAAGGCGACGTCAAAAGTTTTCATCTAGTCGCAGCGTTTCAACCCCGCGATGTTTATCAACAAATTGAAACAGCGTTAAAACTTGCAACAAATTTTCATAAAAATTACAACTATTCGTGTTTACATCAACGTTCCAAACTGCGATACCCTCTGGCACAACTTTTTTAATATACCGCCTGTAAATTAGATTCCATTTTCCAAACTTATCTGCTTATCCGATAACGAGTGATATTTGATATTAACGGAGCATCAATCGCCTGAATAATCGTATGGATACAACGGAAAATATTCCCATCCGAAAAATCATGTTCCACTGTTGTTTTTCGTTTGGTTTATTATGAATAGAATTAACGAGTAATTGTTAACGGACTGATAACGAGCTAAGTTCGTTATTTTTGGTAAAACGAAACGCGTTCCGAGAAGTTGAGAAAAATCCCTTGTAATTTGGCAGAACAATCTAATGAAATCTTCCAATTAGTCAATTATTTCGAGCCCAGTGTCGCTCTAATTGAGATTAACGCTGGGTTCGACGATGAGTCATAGCTTCGCATGTTTCTATCAATAATAATCGGCGTCAAGTTATGTGCCTGCGGTGCGGACTGCGAGGCACACGTTCCAACAGGTAGTTGATTCGTGCATTTCTTTGTCAAAATACTTTTTTCAATTCGACAAATTGTAAAACATCATTTTTGCAGTTCCCTCTTACAAATAATCACAAAACTTGTAAGTTTCCATCTGAGATCTAATCGAGAATTCTGAAAAAATAACAAACCATGGCTCTGAGAGGTCCAGACGGTTTTTTTAATTAAATTCTCCTTTTCTAAGATAACTTTGTAAAATTGAAATTACTAATATAATATACATGGCTTAAGTGAACAGAAGGGGCTATATTTTCAAAACTGACATTTCAACATTGAATAATAATCTGGTGTCTTAATTTAATCTTCATTTTCTGAAAATTTCAAAGTTTCAGAATTTAATTTAATTAAATTAAATCAGAGGATACATTTCGGAGCAAATTGTTTTGTACTTGTAAGTCTGTTCTTCTTTCTTCCTTTGATACTTGCCTGCAGTCTGCTTGTTTATTATTCATTCTCTTTAATATTCATTTGTTTGAGTATCATTAATTTGGTTTTCGTTTCTTTTTAGATTTTCATTTATCCAGTGTCAACGCCGTTCGAAAAACTTTTAATCGTTGTAAAAACAAGGGGGGAGTCATTTTGTCCGGTGACAAGTTTTTTTTTTGCTCTCATCAAAGCAGCCAGTCGAGGAGTCTCGAAAGTATAAATTTGCAACACAAACTTGACAAGACGAATTGCGTTAATCATAAGAGGAACGTCCTCCGAGACTTGACGGAGGGAGAGAGAAAAAAAACGCGAACTGCTTACCTAATTTAGCAGCTTAATGAGCCAAGAAGAATTGTTTTCCTAATTAACGTCCCCGGCTTGACATATTTGTCGATTTTTTGTTCCCCCTACGTTTTCACCGAAACGGAGAATCGCCGCGTGAAATTTACATCGCTTCGATAGATTTGCATCTGAAAGTTGCTCCAAACGAGAGGAGATCAATATTGCATTTTTTAATAATCGAGGCTTGCAAAATCAGGAGTGGGGGGACTAAAAAGTGGCTGTTAACTGAAAGGGTCTCCAAGTTGGCGATTATCTAAGCATCTGAAGTGGTTACCTAAAAAAGAAAACTGAAATCGAGTGCCAAGATAAAAGACTTAAGATGGAAATAGAGTGAACAAAAAAAAATTACTCCCAAAGACGTTCATCGTTGAAAGTTGAGTTCGCAATTGAACCGAAGAACGTAATTTCTACTTCAGTGGACTGCTTGAAATGAACGTGTCTTTTAATATGTCAATTTTTTTTCCTCTGCCCTCGCCAAGCACATGGAAAGTTCAACTCGGCTTTTTAAGGCAATAAAAAAAAGGAGGGCTTAAACTGAAAGTTGGACAAGATGAAACGAGAATACACGATTCGGAATTTACGACGACAAAGTCTCAGCGGAATATCAAAAACGAGAGGCGAGTTGCACCGTGCGCGCTCTTCTACAAATGAAATCAACCGTGACATGGAACAAGATCGCAATAAAGGAACGATATCGCTTGTTACCGAATACAAAAAGTAACCGTTTGCAGTTTGATAACGGCGAACCAAAACCGATTCTTGGATCAAAACTGGTATCCCAACATTTGGCAACTATTTTCTACTTAGTCCAAATTTATATCTTTACAATATTGTTCTATCTTTGAAATGTATCTTCACAATTCTTAACTTCACTTTTAAAAAACTGGAATAAAAGCAGCTAGAGAGAGGGAGTGGGGGTAATCGTAACAGATAATTGACAAATTAATCTTTAATTAGAATTATCCAGATTCAAAAATAAATAAAACCTTCGACTTTAATTTAACCGAACGAAAGAAAATTTTAAAAATACTTGACTTATTCGAATATCACATTTACCACAAGATGTCACAATTACTCCTTTTCCTGTCCCTGTATAAAAAAAGGAGAAACAAACAGAAAGGAGGAAAACAAATTTGAAAAAAAGAGAGAGAGAGAAAAATTGATGTTCAAAAATTGTCAGAAGAAAAAAAAAAAATCAGAACTCAACGATATCGTTCGTTTGCGTGGTCATTAGTTGAGTGCTCATAATTGGCTGGAAGAAAAAGTAAAAAAAAAAGTTGACGCAAAAACGCACGGCAAATAAGGCTCGTGGAATTACACGAAGGCATTCGAGAAGTGTGCTATAGGCGTACGGGGCGTGCCTCCGCATGGACCTTATTTCCTCTCTTTGCAGCACTCTTTCTCGCGGTGTTCTCACCCTCTTTTCAAGGTCATCCGACGGAGGTTACGTTACCACGGCAACGCACGAGGCTAAAATAACGGCAACCCCCTTACGTCCCTGCCCACGTGCTGCGCTCTCGCATACATGTGTTATTTTGCGAACAAACAAGCGATGCGAATACGATTGCATCGGCTCGTTTCCAAGCGTATACTTGATCTTTGCTCTCTGTCTTTCTTTTTTTTCCTCCAAGGTCGTCTTTGCCCGACACTTCCTCGACCAAGTTTTATTACACTATTTGCACCCAACTGTTACGCATCGCCACTCCAAAGGAATTTTTTTTTCCTTCAAGTTCATGCATAATCCATCATCGCTGGAGTAATACAAACTCGTTTGAAATACGACTCCGGTTATAATCCTCTATTAGATTGTCTGATTAGTTCGATCAAGACAAGCTCGCACACGGACCTAGCCCAAGTTTATCCTCGTTATTGAATTTCTAATTCTATAAACAAACTCGAGCTCTTCGACCCCGTCCAACGATGGCATCTTATCAGCCTGATCCATCAATGAAACTCACCGACCAGAAAGTGTATTACAGTTACCCAAAAGTTGAATCGATCAGTATAATTACACTTGTAATTAAAGTTTGTTTTTCTTTCCTGTAAATGGATGATTACTTTTTTTTTGTTGTTGTTTCTTTTTTAAGTCGAGCGGAAAGTTTTTCATTTCTGTCGCATTAAGCGTTCAAATCAACGTTGGTCGTGCCAAAGTTGGTTGAATTCTTGAAATTCTATCTGCCAAAAACATGTACGTGCAAGAAAGTGAAATAACACTTCTGATATTGCGAGGGGTTTAGGCGAACAACTTTCATAAAGAGTTTTGTCTTTGAATTATATATTTGTTTCTGAATTTGTAATTTGAAAATCGTATATTGAGTTCGATTTAAAAAAAAATTGTAGGAACAGTCGGTGGTAATTGTGAGTTGAAACTTTGCTAAACGTAAACACAGATAAAAAGATAATAAATTATCGAAATAATACTTTTCAGGAAACCGGATTTTACAGCACTCAATGGATGGATGAAAACTTTTTTTCCCCCGACCGGATATCGCATATTGGCCGACGATACACAATTGGGAAGAGGAAATGTTTTATTTCGCTGTTAAAAAGATTGATAAAGAAGTTTTGAAAAAGAGGTCACGAAAGCCAGCGAGCAGGCTACAAATTTGAGCTCGCGTGGAATTCGGGAAAATTGCGCTCGTCGTATGGATGACGAGTTTAATTGGAACGCAGCCAAAGTCAGTTTAAAGTCGAAGAAATAATTCAGCCCGTCTGCAGTAAATGCGCGGCGCACAAAAGCAAAACGTCTGGCAAGACTGACAATAAACGCGTAACGACTCTTCGTCATCGTCAGAGGGCTCCGTGTCGATGTGTAATTGTTGGATTGTGACGCACATGTTGTCAACTGTAATTTAGCTCTTGTATTATTTTCGTTTGTACAGGTGGTTCGCACTCAAATAGGAAGCAATCGATGTTATTGGCATTCCCGAAGCGCCATTCATTTTGCCTATTGCTAATAACAGTATTACCCAGTATTGACGTCCTCAATGTCACATCCAGTGAACAGAAACACCGAGGACGCAATGACAGCATGGATTTAAGGATACGGGGAATTTCTGTCTTTGTATCATACAAGTTGTGTTCGACTTTCATAGCAAAAAAAAAACAGTTTTTTTAATAACATTTCATACATTTTGCAGATAAAAATATTTTTTCATCATATTTCATTTCTGAATGTCAGAATTTATTTAATTTATTTTAAATATTTTGGTAGAGTTTAGTCACGAACTCAAGCTGAATAATATTAACGTGTTTGGAAATACTTTTTGGAAACTTGAAAATTTCCGCCAAAAAAAATTAATTTATAAGACACACTGGTGATGAAAAATTTTGAAAATGTGGCATCTCTTCTGCACTTGAGTCATGAGAATGAAACTCCAATTTATATAAAATTTACATAAATTTAAAATATGAAATCTATGGAGGAAAGTATAAAATTTTCAACAAAAATTTTACACTACAAAAAAGTTTTTGTGGTCATCTCATTAGGATGATGGAAACATTTGGAAATTTCCAAGCAACGTTTTTTTCTTTTTCTTTTTTTCAAAATAATTTTTTGAGTGCAGTGTAAAAATTGAATTGAAAAAATTGTTTAACGAATTTGAAAACAGAGTACACGATGAAATTTCATTTTGAATCATTTATTTTCGATGTAAAATTTGAATTTCAAACGAACTTCAGATTGACAATTTGCCAGTTTTGTACATTTTATTATTTGTTTTTTTTCGAGCTTTCTGCGTTTGAATATTCTTTAATAATTTCCGGGTTGAAAGGTACATCAATTTATTTCAAAAATACAAATTGAATAATCAAGTTATAACAAAACACTAACAATGAGCTATGTGATGCTAGGCCTGCAACGGATATTTCAACACTCGTAATAACATTCACTAAAATATTAATGCACCGAGTGAGTCCGCGAATGTAAAATATATTTGTATTCTCGAGCGACCTGCCTGGTAACTAAATTTGTTTGATATTGTTCGTGTAATGCGTTTTGGCTTGATTATTTATGAAAAAGTTGAAATTTCATCTAACGTGTTCAATTTAATGGATAATTATTTTAGCTTTCAAAGTTATCCGAAAACGTTCTGTCAGTTTTGTTTATTTTGTTATTGTTATTGTCTCACGTTCTCGGACTTCAAAATCGCAATGTCAAAATTGCAATTTTTATCCTAATTTCATTTCAATTCATTAACAGTAATTTTCGTTTCATTTTCATCATTCAATTTTTACCATTACAGTATAAAAGACAAAGATAATCATTTTCGCTAATAGCTTTTGATTGCCTTTTATCGTGACGTACGGTAATTTTTTTATACCAATTTCAACATTATTATTTAAAGTGCATTTTTTCTCATATTTATAAATCCAGATTTCTTTTTCGTAACAGTTTTGATTGAAGCTTCCAAATAACAATTCCCTACATATTACTAATCTGATATTACTTCATATAATAATTTAAATTGCATTTAGCAGTCGTAATGAAAAATGCAGTTAAAATAATTTCATTACACTTCAATATCATAATTCCCGCATTCAAACAATATTTCATATTTTATTTCTAATTATAATAAATTGCAGTCATAATTGGAGACTAATTTTTAGAACTCAATTTGGATGATAATTTATCTCGAATAACACTTTTTTGTTTAAACAGACAAAAACCAACTAAATGCATAACAGATTTAACAAAATGTTTTGATACCTTATCTAAATGTTAGTACTTAATATTTCGTTTACGATATACTAAAAGCATTATGTTACGGTTGTATGTAGCACTACTCCGTTCCACTAGTGTATTTGTGCGATGTAAAAAATATTGCTCGCCAACAATAATTCATGATATGCTAATATAGATATCGATGCTATTCGAATGATTATAATTTGATGCAGCAATCGAAGCTGCATTATTTTTCATTAACCAACAAAGATTATTCCATTTACTCTGATCTGATGTTCAGTTAGATACATCGTGAGCCAGGTCGAATTTGCGCATGATAATTTGGATATTTAAACACTACAGAATGAACGCGCCAATATAGTTGGTTGGGATCGTGCAAGCGTTAAATTTTCGGATGCCCGATACGTTAATTCGACAAAAAGTGTGACGGCGACAACAATTTCGCAAAACTGTTTTAGAATTTGTCGCCCGTGACATTTAGCGCGGACACAATCTTGGCGCAATTATGTATTTGCATCCATCACTTTTTATTGTCGATGCCCGCTCGCGCTTTTACTTGTTTCATTTAATCCTCTATCTTTAGATCTTACGGATTTGCATTGCGCTATTTTTAGCACCCTTTTGAAGGTTTTTTTCGGCCGTTAAAGAAAAAGGCTAGCGGGCAACGTGGGGGCACAAGAATTTGAAGAATCGCGAGTTAATAATAATCGATTAGAGTCACGCAAATATACAAAGTCGATTGGTTGTTATTTCAAAGAGCTTGATAACACTCCGCCTCTGCCACTCGTTATTTCGCGCACAATAAATGTGTCATTAAAGTGCATTTATGACCGCGGCAGACTCGCGCCGAGACAGACCTGATAATTTCTCTGAGTGCCGAGCCTTTCAACAGATTATAATCGGAGCTAAAAGAAGGAAAAATAAATAAAAATTATAGACAGAAACAAAGATCAAACTCGCATGATTTTGTTTTATGTTCGCAGGGATAAAAGTAATGCATAGGTGAAAAATAACGATGCCTTATGATAAAATGTTTTTCAAAACGAGGTGAGGGAACGACGTTAAATGTATAAAATAAAATCACGAGATGTAAATTCTGGCGAACGCGCCGCGGAGCAGATTTTTATCTCATCGATATTTGCGACGGCGATAAAACGGTTTTTGAGACAGTTCGCTAAGCTTTGTTGGTGCATGAAAAAAAAATTGTTGCATCAAACGCGGTGGGCGAGAAATAAGAACGCCCTTTACGTGCGTATACGAATGTAACAACTTGAAACCACCAAAGGGACAGAAACAATTGAAAACGGTTCAGGCTGAACTAGTAGCTTGCGGGTGTTCCCAGTTGTTGAACTTGTGCTAAACAAAAGCAGCTGTAAACTTGATTCATTTCAAACTTCGCTCGAGTATTTTAAGGAATTATGACTCCCCGATCGTCGACTAAACGATAAACAATTTCATTTCAAACACCGTCCGAGCTTGGCAATGAACGATTTAATTTTCACTTGAGCTCTGTTTTATATGAATTTTATTATATATTGATTAGATGTAATTTGCAAAAATCTTTCAATACGAGTCACACAGTTTAATTGATGAACAATGTTTTTCAGAATATTGGAAAGTGCATCGTGGCGTATATCACGTACGCGATTATTGATATTTTACATGTGAAAAAGATATTTTTAACATATATAAATAAATGTTCTCTTTTTTCGCTTCATTTCACCCATTATTCGCTTCGCACATTGCCTCTGCTTTTATATACACCTATTCAGATTAATATAAGCTTTTACTTTGAAAAGTTGAATTTGAGGAAAAATCAATTTACGTCTATGATGAAAACATTAAAATATATTTTTTTTTGTTCAGCAGTGAAAATAATTTCAATACTTGTTTTTTGTCGCGCGTTTTGTTTTGCATAGATTTTTCAAATACCTAACAAGTTTTTAGTGGAAAATTTGGAATTTCGTTCAAATGATATATACCTCGAATCAATCAAAGCTGAAAGAATGATGGTTCCTCTATGAATGCATGAATGATGATACTTCGCACATATTATTGTGCTTGCGAAACGTATACCCGTCGGAAAAATAATAATTTTGATCTGGCTTTCACAAAGCATTTTCGAGGGACATCAACCGGATCAATTATTCGACGTACCAGAACAATAGTTTGACATTATCAAAAGCGCCAACTGTCAATACACAAATTACAAAATATAGCTCCCCCGGTTCATGAACAATGATATTTTCTAAAATAGAATAACAAACAACCGACGAATTAACTTGATGGAGTTAAAAAATCAAACTTCATCAAGTTCGGATTCGATTTTTTAATTAACCAGCTTAAGGTTTTCAACATTCATACAATTTTCATACTTTTTGCCAACTTCGAGTGTGCAACTTTTCATTTTCATTTTTCCGCCGTTAATAATTGTGTATAAAAAGTTTTAATTTCTTTATGCGCGAGATTGAATGAAAGGTGGAATGATAAAAGTTGTGAGAAAATATTAATACGAGATGCAAGAGGAGGGTGCTAGAAAAAAATTATCACACGCGACTTCGTTGGGGAAAAAAACTTTCCATAGGTAGAACAACCATGCACGTTATTTTGTCACGCACGTTTTTTGTCCGAAAAAATTTAACTTCACGCTCGAGCGATGAATGTCAAGCGCAGCGTCGAGTGCCGTTCAATTGACTCAGTAGTATTGAGCCCGAATAGTCGACCGCTGTCATTTGTAGATCTCATTTGACTTTGTTTAACGTCGTTTTGAAAGCGACAAAAATTTGCACTCCAATGGGCCATAAAAAGTCGTGACAAAAAAATTTTGATTCATTGCTTTTGTTCCGTCTCAACTGACTCGCTCGTCTTTTATTCAAACCATCCTTTTCACGTTACACAAAATAAATCAAACAACCTCGCTTGTAACAAACCGTGTTCGAAAACGGTGTAGAAATGTTTGATTAATTGATTGTGTAAATATAAAATTTCATTTTAAAAATTAATCGAGCGCGGTTCTGTTCGGAGAGAGGCGTTTATTGAGTGATTCCGAGGAATGTAGACCGGCGCAATCATTCACGTCGTCTTTTGTGGAAATCCAGTGATCTGACAAGCACATATTCATAAGTCTCACGTTACGTTCCGAGGAAAACATTTCAAGCATTGTTCCAGAGTCTTCATGTTTGTTGTCGGCATTAATCGAATGTATGATCTGAATATCCCGATGTGGACACTCGCTTAATTTCATGTCAAATTGTTGTTTCTTTAGTATATACATATTCGAATTTTTCAAAATTTTTTTCTGTTCCACGAAGGTAAACATTTTATGAAAGCTAAAATTATAATTAAATCTCGTGTATATTTCAATTTGAAACAAGTGAAATGGGTAATTGTAAAATAAATTATTAACAAACAAAGGTTGTAAAGTGACAAGATTTTGTATAAAAATTCAATATAAAAAATAAATGCAAATTTCAATGAAAATACGAAATCAAAATACATTCTGTTTTATATATTTTCGTCTATGAGGGTTAATTTAAATTTCATTGTTACATATTTTTTGAATTAAAAATTGTAAAACATGCCATATGGTTTTGAATGAAAGATATTCTAACACAATGTGTAATTTATCTTATAGAAATGTCAAATTTAAAAATTCATACCTCTGATTAAGTCCAGTATCAAAATTTCGAATCCAGGTTGGAAATATACACGAGATTTTTTAATTGAACCTCATGTACATTTCAATTCGAAACAAGTGAAATAATTAATTTTAGAATGAGTTGTTAACAAACAAAAGTTATAAAATGACAAGTTCATATAAAAATACAATATAAAAAATAAATGCAAATTTCAATGAAAATACAAAATCAAAATACATTTTGTCTTATATATATTTTCGTCCACGAGGGTTAATTTAAATTTCATTGTTACATATTTTTTAAATTAAAAATTTTAAAACATGCCGTATGGTTTTGAATATGAAAGACATTCTAGCACAATGTGTAATTTATCTTATAGAAATGCCAAATTTAAAAATTCATACCTCTGATTAAGCCCAATATAAAAATTTCGAATCCAGGTCGGAAGTATACACGTAGTTTTTTTAATTAAATTTTTTTTGTCTAATCGTTTTATTGTGCAATAAAAAAACGTTTATTTTTCTGAATTGCAGGTCTGATTCGTTAAATATTCAAATGACTCTTTTGTATCTGGCATCGACGTTACTCAAAATGTACCGCCAGCGTATCAGGAGAGATAACCTTATCTTTTCCCCAAGGGAACGAGCAAAATGTAGAATAAGTGCGCCAAGAAGACAAGCACACAAAGAAACAATGTCAAAAGAGTAGACGAATAATGAGAAGAAGACTCGTTACAACGCCGGGGTCTAAAGGAGGATCGGTTTTCTTCAGAGGTGTGCATAGCGCCTCTTGTGATAATTTTTTAAGTGGTCGTGAGAGCTCCCGACCTATCCACAGTTCCATTGATCGCGCCTCTTCTCTCGCTTTTTTTTATCCCTCTCCTCATTTCGCTCTCCTCTTTTCGAGGCAATTCATTCGGCGATGCAAGCGCAACCCTGATAGCTAATGTTGTTAAACACAACTCGATGTCGAGGCGTAATGATCCTTCTATCGCGAAGGTTTTCATAATATATATCCTCGAGGCATTTCACTCTTTCTATCGAATTTTGTTTTACGGATATCAGATAAGTCATGGAAATATTTGAAAATGTCACTCGTGCCAAGATACTCAGATCTTGATCTATAACAAAGTTCCAATATTGTAGCAAATCAAACGATGTTAAAAATCTGCAAAGTTGGTATAAAAAAAATTTGAAATGTTCGTTAAAATGTGACAAAAAGTGATAGTCTCGTTGGCGAGTCTGAAACCAATACCCATGAAAAAGTGGTTGAAATCAACAACATCAGATCAAAGCGTGAGTTTTTTTTTCGATGTTCAGTCATTTTAAAGACAAAGTCTTTGAACTTTGATAATTCATGTCTGGTCAATCAGAGCTTGTCACAAACAGTTTTTTTTTTTCGTTCCTCGGACAGGTTCACTGTGATCACAACGATAGAGGCGCACTGTCGATTTTTTTCCTAATCCAAATTGGTAAAAAATGTTTCCAACAAGCCCGTCATTAAAATGTCAGAGTTTAGTCATGGTAATCGTCTAGAATCGAAGTTGACTTTCGCGAAATAGAGCGGTAGAAATAGGTCAGCGAATTACAATGATAAAACTAATATTATCTCGTGTAGAATCTCCGCGCATGGTTTTATTTTTTGTGTCCCCTCTCTCGCACTTTCTCGTATCTTCATCTCTCTCTATCTTTTGTTCAGATAAAAACACTTTATTCGTGATAAATAAACAACCCACGGAGGCGTTACGGGAGCAACTCGTCGATGTTAAATTTTAATTTGTTTTCTCGATTGGAGATTACTTTTTTCGTTCAAGCTTCATATCCCGGAAACATGATTTATCGAACACTTAGAAAGAAGGATAAATGAGACGTTTCATTCTCGTCCGAAAAGGGCTTGCTTTTTTTCGTCCCTAAAAAATTGTTCAATTTATAATTCAATATAACAAAATTACCAGCAATCGTTTTATCGGGAAAAACTTGTTCGTTTTCTTTTCCATCGCTCGCTTTCACGTCATGGGTTTAATTTTCAATTGCAAATCGTCGCCTCGTCATCGTTTCCGGGCGAGCATTTCGGATTCCGCGCGCAGACAACGGAAAGATGGAAAGTCTTGGCAACAAATCATCGGGAATGATTTTGCACAAAATTTGCGCACGACGGTGGGACGAAAATTTGTCGCGATTTCACTAACGTCTTGACCCAGTTCTCAGGGACATAATTTTGATTTCTTGCAGAAAAGTGACGTCGTGGCAAATTACGTGGTAATTTTGAACTGGCAAAGGGCGCCGCGAACAAGAGACGGAGAAACGACAGTCGCCTGCAAAGCGGGCAAAGATAAATGACGCGGCCGTTCTCGCGCGTTGGGGTCGGCGCTTAAGGGTGCGGGACATTTAATTAAAAATACAGTCTTATGTCACCGAGAACTGCGCCACTTATATTCACCCCGAAAAAAAAACAACCTAATTGATATGACTCTTCATCATTTTTCACTCGTTTGGAAAAACTAAATGAAAACACAAATTTCATCTTTGCGCGTTTGTTTTAATTTTGTTGATTACTTTTTATTTATTAGCTTCATCATCAATTATGTCATTTTTTTTCTTCAGTTTCATTACACGGTCTCCTTCAACGATGCAATAAGCCTCATTCATAACTCATACAATGCCCAAAAAACCTGTAAACAAATGTAGCAGAAATCATATAATTTTTGAGATTATTTCTTGTTTCCAGAAACAATATTATAGTTGAAATACAAAGTTTTCATGATGCATATTTTTTTTTTTAATCAAAAACAATATTAACTTTCTACTTCATCATTTATATTAAAATTACATCTTATTATTTCTGTATTTCATTTTTAACGATGGCGCTATGATCGTATTTGTTGTTACAGAATAAGTCTATTCAAAAAAAATTCCTATTTATTTTATTTCTTACAGTACATTTATTTTTGTGTCTCAGCATTTGTTTTTTCCTGCAGGAGTATTTATTTTGAACATTTTGAAAAGGACTAACAGCTCGTAAGCTAAGAGAGAAGGAGCACTCAAGTCTGCAGAGACCTAAATCAGGAATTCAGCGACACTTTTAAAGTCTTGTTGGGCCATCAATACTTCGATGTGTAATGCCAACTTAAAAAGGGCAAACGCGAAACTTTTTCACGATTCGCAAACAGTAAATCCCCGAGCAAAGAGTGGCTCGACGGAAGAAGCTGTTTCCCGTTTGCTTTTGTTTATCAAAGTGATGAAGCTAATTGCAAAGCCTACCAGTCGGTGAAAAAAAAGCACACTGTATCAATTTCATCCTGAGACTGTTTTCCAATTTGTTGATGCCACTGGTTGATGCGTTATGCGCTCGTCCTCGACATTTAAATAAATCAATATCCTGAGTCTTAATACTGTCAACAATATCTGTCTCTAATCCTTTGTTCGTTTTACCATCGATTTTTCTTTAATTCAAGGTAATGTTCTTTAATTTTAATCCTCGAAGGATAAACGAACGGTTTTATTTATCTTAACAGATATATTTCTGACGGTGTCATGGGGTATCATCATTTTTGCAACAGTTTCGTATTTTTTCTACCATCAGAATTTACGTTATAGCAATATATTTAAGTATCGAAAAATAATCTAAATTTTATTTCACTTAGAAAATTCTAAAATTGAATCCCTTAAATATTTTTTTTAAGTTATTAATTTATCAATGAAATAAGTAATTTTGGCATATCATTTATAGGTTTGTTTCAACTGACGTTGAAATGTTCATCTTCTTGGGCAGACCTAGTGAAATATTTACAGATACATTTCTTGAGTATAACCTTCTGAGGAAAGTTAAAAAATTTTTAATCAGTTTCTTATCACGCGGTCATTCCCTTGGTACGATTGTTAAAAATGATTCCACCTTTTTTCATTTACATCGAGGCCGTAAGCATTAAAAATACAGCAACATTCGCGAATTATCCTTTGGCGGGAAATTCAAAAGAAGGAGGTCAAAAAGTGCTCAGCTTCTTAAAATCTTAATTGCTTGAGTGACGTCTCAGCCACATTACATCACGTTACGCTGAATAATAAATATGTCTTTTGATGTTTTCGCGTGGTTTAATACACACTTGAACTTTGTTCTCAGCGAGAAGAATGGAAACGGCATCCTTAATTTGTCTCTCTGTATAGATTCTTGAATTATTAGCCAAGTTTTAATCATTCTGCCGATTGATTGTCTTTTGATTCATCAAATTGAAACCACGGTGAATAAAAAATGTTTCTCCCTTTTCCGTTTCTCACGGCTCAATGTTTTGTTTATTATTCAATCATCGGAGCTCCTCGCAGTTTCATTTATTATTGAAATATGCTGGATTTTGTATACTTGTCGATCTCTCGCTTTTATGTTTTATTTTCTCGTGTATTGCCTTCAATTTATAATCGTCATTTCATAATTTTAATATCATTCTTTTTGAAATCATAATTGCATCGGAAAATGTCGGAAATTCATATTGAAAAAGCTGTTTACGAAGCAACAGAAATTAACTTTTTTTAGATCAAAATTCAATGGTTATTTAGAGCAAAAGTACAATGTTTGCAATGAACTATATGAGTTGATTGAAATTCGAATAACTCCATGCATAAAAACAATTGTCGAACAAACGGTCGATTTTTTTTCCAATTTTTTCTGTTAAATATCATTACTACGCAACACGATGAAAAAAAAGCGCTACTATAATTCGCAAGATTTATGGTAACGAGGATTTAATAATGGCTGAATAAAAAATTAGAAATGACGAGAGATAAAAAAGAGAGTGTACGAAAAAGAAAGTTGATGTCTGAAAATAAAAGCCTTGAAGGCTTTATGGGTTTGTGTGCTAAAAATAGTTTCAAGCACCCCTTCGATCATTTTAACCTACTTGCAAGATGAGATAAATTATATAATAAACCGAAATAGTGTTTGCAGATAAAAGCCATGATACAAATATTGACCAATGGTGATGCTACTTGTGTGCTTAAAACATATATCGATGTTATACTCTCCTTATTACTAAAAAATTGAGCCCTGTTACATAGGTGTGGTAATCCCAAATTGTTTTTCAAACAAAAAACTTTTTTTGGGAGCATTTTTTTTGAGTTTTTTTTTTTTTTTCGTTGAACTGTTTGGTTAAAAGGATCAAAAACAAACAACGTATTTGAACGTAAAATAATAGAGGGAAAATGAAATCGCTGGGATAAAATATAAAGCATGACCGAAATTTCATTCTTGAATTTTATCCACTTGATTTGGACGAACTTTGACCTTTTCAAATGGAACGTCACGCCAAAGTACGGGGTTGTAAGGAACGTAAATTATACGAACAAACCAAAGAGCCTTTGCACACTTCATGTTTCTTTTTTCCTGGAGGGTGTGAATGTTGAGGAATGTCTGCTTCTGTTTCGCTGACACCCGTACTTTTTTCCACAAAAGGCAAGTTAACTAGCTCCGCCATAGTGCAATTTCGTCTCTGACGTTTTTCTTTTTCATGAACCTCTTTATTTTCACAATATTATAGATTTCTTTCAATTATATTATGCACACAGAAGGAATATGTTTACTTAATTTGATTTCGACGAAGGAAATGAATAAAAAATATATAACCGATTGATAACAATATTTACCTACGTTGCAGTTTGATTTTTGTTTGAAAAATTAGTGTAAATATCACCGGGGTAGACAATGAACGAATAATTCCCGGGTTTTATGCTCGTTATAATTTTTTTATTGACGAAGTTGATATACATGAACAAAATGAAGTCAAATAATCCTCCCATCAGATTTGTTCGCGCTCGCTGATTCCAACATTTTCCTAATTAGTTGAGGTTGAATTAATTAATTAATCTGCGTGGGATGGAAATGTCGATTTCTTTGATCACATGCACATGATGGAAATCTTGTGAAAAACTGATTTTAATTCTGGAATAATATTCGGCGTTCATTTTATAACCAGGGTTATTGAATTTTGACGCCCAATCAATTATGCTAAAAAATTGCAACGGGAAAGAATAATACAGAAGGTATAATGTAAATGGGAAAAATTACGAAAAATTGTTATTAGCATTTTCACGTTAATTTGCAATAATGGTTGATGTTAATTAATATAACAATTAGACGCCATGGAAGTATTTGTCTGTAGCCTGTAACTGAATTCCATATTCCATTCGACAAATATATAGTTTGTTACGACTTCCCAAGTAATTAAATTACTCCGCTACAACTATTGTCAACTGTTTTTTTTATATACTGACGAAACTCAACAATGTCATTTATAAGCACCATACTCGAACTGTAAATGATATGAATTGAACATATAGTTGAAATTATCTTTACAGCCAGCAATAAAATATAAGATAAGCTAAGTCTTGTACAAAACAAGATATGAAACAGAAACGTAACGAAAAAAAACGAGAAATTGTTGTTTCCCAAACAACAATTTTTTGAAAATTTCTCGAAACATTGTCATGATGTTTTATCATGATTCTGGTATACTATCATGTGAATCTCTTTCTTCCAACTGAAATAATTTAAAATATTTTTCACAACCATAAACCGTCTGTTGAATTTTAACCTAAAAAACAAAAATAAAAAATAAAACCACTGAATTATTTTCACAGTAAATTCTTGATAATCTTTTTCAAATCATCGTTTAAATTGTGTAAACAATTCCTCGTTATTTGTAAAATTCCAGATTAAAATTCCAGAGAGAACAATTAACAGACAATTTGCCAATAAATTGTTCGTTTTGTTTTAATTTCATTTGTTGTTTACAAAATTGCTTATCACTGCGTTTTGAATGCAGCCCTTTTAACGATAAAATAGACTTTGGAAACTATGCCGGAACTAAAACGCAGTCACAAAGTTTTGCCACAATAAAATTGTGCGCAAATGGCTCTGTTTCTCAAAAATTTTTACATTTATTATTTAGGCATAAACAATCAACTCATCCGTGTCAGCGATGATTTATTACGGAAGGAATAGGTTATTGCTTGTTTATGTAACTTCCATCAAACTTCATAACATCATAGCAGATGTCAATGTTTGAAAGGAATTTCAATTATATGTTTTAAAATATGTCACATTGTGGAGGAACAACTGGAGCTAACTTTCAGGCCAGTTTTTAAAGTGAAAAATTCACTCACACTGTTTATAATACCGTGAATGTTTTTGCAACTCAATTAAAAAATTTAAATCTCAAAAACTTCTCTCACGTGCGTTTCTTTTTTTTTTTTTTCATTCATTCAAATCAAAAAAATTGTTCGATTGAAAATTTTGTCAAACATTTTAGATTATCAAAATATAATCAGATTATTAAAATATAAATTAGATAAATTAAAAATCGTATGATAAAAAATATACATGACGAAAATAAAAGAACTATGTAAATATTTTTTAAAGATAAAGAAAATATGTAGGGAAACAATTTGAATATAGTTTTGATTCAACATTTGATGCAATAATGTAGTGCAATTTGAACGTCTCTCGTGAGAACGAAACATGAATTTGCAATCTATTGTTGTTTACGATTCGATTATTTTCGGACGCGGATTGAGATTATTTCGAGTAAGGTTATTTACGATCGCTTGTTTGTCGTTTCAGGTAATGAAGACCGTTCGTAATCGGGAACACAATCACGCAGAGTAAGCATGACCCTGCACTGGGAAAAGCTTTCGCCAACTGAGTTTCAGCAACTTCAAGATTTAGCAGCATGTAAGTTAAGAACATTGACATTGACATGGGATGCAATTACTACTTCGATTTTATGGTTCATAGTTAAAAAAGTGACTCTAACTTCAGAAATAAAATAAAGTAGAAAGAATAAAATAAGTTAAGTTGAAAAAATTAGTTGACTTAGTTTCAAATAATAATATAACTGAGTCAGAGATTTTAGCTTATGGTAATGTACAGTAAGGTAATGTATCATCATGTTTCAGATTCTACACGAAAGCTGCAGGATGTGCTCACCGAATTTTGTAGCACAACAACCTCTGGCAACGCACAGAAATATCATCCAGATGGAGTGAGTTTATTTAACAAACATATATTTTGCAGAAATTTCGTATACGCATAAACAAAGAGATGCAATTTTGGAAAAAGGAATATCAGATTGAAGTTTACAGTTTCCCTTCCTTTTTTTTTTTTTTTTTTTTTTTGTAAATTATTTTGGATTAGTAAAAAATAATTTAGTACGTTTTTAAAATTAAAAAGTTAATTCTAAATTTAGTTATGT